>VXAK01006459.1:2081-15957 GCA_013399435.1 Arenaria interpres | reverse complement strand
CTCAGCCTCCTTTTCTCTAGGCATGTTGGCTGTAAGAAATCCCTGTTCTGAGTTGTCTTCGCAAAGGAGGAAACAAGACAGCTAGCATGGGCTGCTTGGGCCAGCAACCCTACCTAAGCATTACCCAGTGGGTTAACCTAAATCCTTTGATGGCCAAAGTACCTTATGACCAAAGCCACAGGTGATCCACAGACACACAGTAGCAGCTTTCCTGGAGTCACATCACACCCAGGTCCTTTCAACCAAAGCTGTGTCTCACCAGTAGTTTTGGTGATGTCTTGTATCTAAGAGGGAACATCCAGCGAACAAGCCAGAGCTACCTACTCACTTCTCCGTGTGGCTGCCTCCCAGCAAATCTACCTTTTGCTGTAGATGCTTTGCTTGCTTTTTTCCTTTTTCGTTCCCACCTTTGTATATCTGCCTATGTGGACTGGCTTAATTATGCCAAGAAACCTGATGACATCAAAGGTATTCATTTTTATACAAAAACAATCATGTACATTTATAGGCACTGAATATGTAACCTTCATGTAACAACAAGTACATAAAGCCACTTGAATTTCTTGCTACCATGGCCTAAAGTTCCAGGTACTTTCGAAATTTCCATCAGACTTCTGGGTCAAAGAGTCTTTGCTTGAGGATTGGAAAACTTGCCAAATTAAATCGGACACACACACACACGGACGTTTTTCCAGAAGCTATACAAATTGCATGCTGTTTCTGCTTCCTCCGCGTTTTCATGTTCAACAAGCTCTGGTTCAGTATCAGTGCGCTACGCTGCATCCTAAATGTCCACATCAGCAAGCTTCTCCAGAAATCCTTAATGCGTTTAGATCACAGACGAACTATGCCTCCAGCATGCAGCTGTTAAAAAGGTTTCTCAGACTGCCGCACCAGCAGCATTTTAATGTATAATGATTTTAAATGTCTAGCATTTTTTATCCACAGCTTTTACAAACAACCCATCCACCAACCCTTGGTTTACAGGCTGAAAAAGCTTGCGTGCTGCCGGCCAAAATAATTTTATTCATTTATTTTAATAAAAAGCATTTGCCAGATTGAATCACCAATCCACCTAACCCAGTTAACTGCTCCAGCTCTCCCCAGAACTGAGTATTTGGAGGGGGCATGGTAAAGGCTAAATATGAAAATGGTCCGCTGTGAAAAAATACCCTCTGTCTCAAGCAAATGATCAACAGTCTCCTTTGCAGTGGGAGAGCCTACTGCTCTTATCAGTATTTCAGGTCCCACAGGCAATCCTTCAGCTAATAGCCTTATCTCGAGCCCAGCCACCCTGCCTGGCTCCTTCCTGCCCCAATGATTCCCAAGCGACACAACCGGGAGGTGTTTTGCTAACCGGCACAATCAGATCATAGCCACTACGTAGCCTTAAAGCAGTCGTTTATCAGCCCTTCCCCATCTCTCCCAAACCATGCCTCAACTGCACATCACCACCCATACAGAAAACAGGAGGAAGAGACAGCCTCAAATCAATCAAGGTCTGTTATTCTTCAGCCACTAATAAATCATAAGACAAACCAGAAAAACAGATGCAAATGTACGACCCAAGCTGGTCATCAGAATACATTTTGATGGTTCCAAACCTTGGGGAAGATCCAATTCCCATTGAAGCCGCTTAATATAGCTGAATAGAAAGATGTCAAGAACAGCTGAAAAACCAACAAACCACACAACCAAGAAAACAAAACCCCAAACACACAACTTTTAGCCTACGGGGTATCTGAAATTGGATCTTGCTGGCCAGGGAAGGAGGACAGAGCTACTGCTTCCATGCCTCAAGCAAAATCTTTAGCTACGAAAGAGGAGGTGAGCCATACCATGGCCATCTAGAGAAAGGAGTAGCTGGCCCGGCAGCCAAGAGGGGAGTCTGGGGTTACGCTGAGCACCTTAACAGCCTGGGGATAAGCAATACCTGGTTTTCTTTATGAAGCAGAAATGGCAGCCTTCAACTTCTCAAGACAGGCACAGCTCTGGACATCGAAGCCAACACGGTGCTCAGCACAGAGAGATTTAAAATTGAAATGGAAGCACCTACACAGTTGAGGATTTTGCACTGAATATCCCAGCTACAGGCAGTTTCAACACCGCAGTTTGGGTTTACACACACACAAGGCAGCATCGCTACCACGCCACCGACTGCAAGGGCCCCACGTGAACTAGACCTGACCCGGAGCAAAAGGCAGGGTAACCATGTAAGCACAGATCTAAGGCAGAGTTAAAGATGACCCGATTCAATCTTTGACATTGAAGCTTTGCAAAAAGGTTTACTAAAAGCAGGGAAAACTGGGTCCTCAATTTGTCAGAGAAAAAAAAAAAGAAACAGCTTTCTTGCATTATTTTTCTAAATGGCATTTTATCACATTTCCATCCTCTGTGCTCACAAGAACAAACAGATCTCCAACACTAATGCTATTTAATAGTACTGCCTTTAGCCACAGCACTTTATGGCACAGATATGTAAAGCTTCTCTCTCTGAAAAAGCTAAGACACAATCCAGAAAATGAAAACTCCAGTTGGGAGGTTGACATGTAGAACAAGTAAAGAGGATGCAACTCTCATCTGAGGCATGCTGTTTTTTTCAGTCAGGTGGTGGTACACGGTCTTAGTTTAATAGCCCATTTTGGAACCACTATCTAGAGCCACAGGGTAAAATAGGGGGGAAAAAAAGCAGGAAAAGCAGCCTAATAAACAAATGGGAAAGAAAGACAGGAAGGTTTACGAAATCCAGGTCTGAACACACAAAGTCAGCTCCTGGGGAAGAGCAGGGACGGGGTCCACACTGTACTTGGACCCAGAGCTCAGCACTTTGGATGCAAAACGCTGCACAGAGCTCAATCGGACAAAGAGTCAGCCTAGGAATTTTTTAGCTGCAGCTTAATGCATAAGATGAAGAGGTCAAGAGGCCTCAGAGGAAGTAATTACAGCAGTTATTAGGTACAATATGAGCAAGTACCAGCACGATAGTAATTTTAATAGTAGTATTACAGGTAAAAGCTTTTTATACAATATTGTTTTTTCTTCACAATGGCCTTTTATTTGACCATAAGTTCAATATAAAAAGGTTGCGTTTTCATTTGATATTTTTGGTTGTTGTTTAATATTTTTCTTTCCTCAAAAATTTCTATTAAAACATGATGGGGAAATAAAACCAGATATTTGGTGGGGGAAAAAAAAAAATATCTATTTTTATATAGCAACACAAAGCAGAACAGCAGAAGTACTGACACGGTGAACCATTCACTTACAGGACCATAATTCTTAAAAAGACCGTTAACAAGTCAATGGAAGAAACTTGAAAGCTAATAAAAACTATACACAGGTAACCGTATGCTTTTTAAATGCCATTTTGATATTGGACCAGCTCTTTAATAATGTTTTTCTTATTGGCAATAAAAAAAAGTGCCTTAACTTAGACTGATCCATTTTGCACTTACTGTAGACACATTCCAAAGACATTTGCAACTTGTATTACATTTTTCCATTTAGTTTATGGCATTTTTGTGCCCTCCGTATTTTTCCACACATTATTTATACATTTTAAAGATGTTCTTTTGTATTTGAGCTCTCTGACCGTTTAATTATGCCAAAGAGAATCTCGTTTCCATCCTTGATGGACTAGATCTTCACCATTGTTACAGGGACATATCACCAGCCCTCTTCCAGAAGGGTTTTGCCAAGACGTATAATCAGTTCAGCGCTGTGTGCATATGTATGTTTGCTCACTGCAGCTGACTCTCTGTTAGAAATGTGCAAGTAGTGAGCTCTTCACTATCCCATGTGGTCTGAGAACAACATGAAATATCTTCTTGAAGCCTGCAGCTTTGCAGAAGCTGTATCACATATGACAGCGCATCATGTTTCCAAAATAAATGTCACAATAAAGCACAGCGAGCTGGAGGCAAACATACCTGCGTGGGGATGTGTCACGCTCTGGGGCAGCTCTGGGACGTGAAGGAAAGTGCAGAACATGGACTTCAAAAGGTCCCACAGATGCCACAGACAACACCCAGGCACTTAATCCATACTCACTCCTCAGAGGAAAAAATGAGATGAGACGTTGCACCCATTACTACTTGGCCAGGCTGCTCATATCTGTCCATGGCACTAAACTGACCTGAACGTTGTCTCAACGCTGCGATTGGAAACCTAGAGGGTCAAGCTAGAGTAACTACCTTCTGCCATCGGTAGCTTGTGTTTCATTCCCAGACAGGCCCAAGTCTTGTCTTACACAAAGGTGTTGCAGGAATTAAGAGCAAGTACAACTGCATCCACCTGAACCTTCCTTCAGGAGAACCTACCAAAGCAACCACCTCCACACCAAGTAATTAACTAGCATTCACTTCTCATTTGCAAATTTGTTTTCATATATACACACGCTGTTCTTGCATCTCCGCGACAGAGCACATGTGGGACACCCAGCTGCACCAGACATGGAGCTTTGACTGCTTTTTGTTTTCAGGGTTTGTTTTCGGGGTGTGGGGTGTTGGTTTTTGTTTTTTTTTTTCATTTAAGAGATGGCATATACATCTGTATCCTTTTTAAATTGGACAAAAACTTATAAAGCTTTCACCATGTTGGGGCAATTTTGTGTTCTAGGAATCTTTCAAACACCGATCAAAACAGCATTCTCTTTTCCAGTAATATGGGGGTGAAAACTACCAGTACACTACTGTATCTCAGGCTTTTTTGTCTCTCTGTTTGTTATTTTTGTGGGTGAAGAGAAAGCTGATTATATTACACAGTAATAAAGATCAAGACTATTGAAATTGAAAGAAGATGCAGCCTTGGTAGATTCTGTAGTTGATGTATGTAAACTATTGAAATTAAATTAAATAAAATAGGTATGAAAGAATTGTTTGATGATTATTTTTTTTAATATGCACCACTCCACTAAAAGTCATCTGGGCCGCATTATACCTTGACTCAACAACAATTGGATCCTGCTGTACTAAAACGCCACCATCTTCACTGGAACATGTGTCAAACACTTGCTCTCGGGCTGGCTCCGCGCTTTCAATTTGCGTATTGTGCCACAGAAACCAGCTATGCTGTAAGTGAAGAACCCCAGTAAACCTAGTAGCTTTCTTCCTTTAGCCTGCAGTGAGGAGATGGGTGGTTTCGGGGGGAGAGGAGGGTGCAGAGAGAACCATGGGCAGAGGTTATTTCTACCGTTTTCCGGTTTGCTTGAACTCAGCGTCACTACTCCATCAGTTCAAGCCAGTTAGAACACTAGATCTTGTAATGACGAACTTAACATCAATTTTTTTATGAGTGACGGTCAAATTCTACATTGCACATTTGGATTTAAAAGCGGAAATTTCAACTCCAGAATGGTGTTTCACGCTGACTAAAACTTATGCCAAACAAAAGCTCTGATTTCTAGTTTCCTGAGCTCCTGTCTCCCAACTTTTCTCAGGTTTCTGACACTTGATTACACCTTCTGGCCCACATTTATTTCCTTCTGTTCTGGATTTAGGCGATAAAAGGTTGAGACATATGATTACCACTCCTCAGGTGCAGTTGGCAAGTTTGAGGCACAGGCACAAGGGAAGGGGGGGAAGAAAAAAGGTGGGGGGAAACGGCACTGGTTTAGATGTGGTTTGTCAAGATCACTACTGGCTTTTATCAGCCGTTTCTTGACACAACTCACTTTGTTCTGAAGTACTGCGGAAAAATAATAAAAAAAAAATAATAAAAGACCTTTTCTCCCCACAAAGAACACACTGAAAACAAAACTTTTCATTCTCTTGAAAAAAATAAAAAAAGTTCTTGCAATGTGAAGGCCACCGTTAGTGGAGGTAGACTTACCAATTTCCTTGCAGTTCCTGGCTTCTCACTTGTCATTTTTGGTACGTTCATTTTAAAACTACATCCACCACTGGCCAATGGATAGGTTATTCTTGGACCTCCCCTTGCTTCTGGCAGGGTCCATGCAAACGACGATAAACAAGCATGGAATGACAGGGCTCTCCTCACCACCTCGGGCACCACCTTCTGTCATCGTTGTCAACGCCGAGCTCATCTCATCTTCCAAAAACTCAGCGCTCAGAAGTTTAATTCAGGCTAAGTTAATTCTGTGGGGTTTTACATTCTCAGCCTGTAGGTTCTCATTTCACCTATTTCCGATGGGCATTTTTATGTCTTTTCCACGCGTATGTTGAGGTATATATTTCCTGAAAGCAAAGGCTGTAATATCAGGTGTGAGTCTACTTCTATTTTGAGTTTTAGATATCTTCCAGCCAAAAAGCCGCACCAACAAAAACTCTGCTGCACTTGATCATTTACCATGCCTGTACCAGAGCTGAACTTAAATATTCCATGCCTATTTTATATGCTGACAACCATATAAAAGAAATCTAATCAAAAGTTCCCCAATGTTTTGTTAATACCATTTCCCCCCTAACATTTCAAAGTCCTCAACATACAGGAAGTCCAAAATCTAAAGTCTAAAATGTGTTAAGCTTTCGCCTGTATGTTTTGTTTCTACTAACAAAAATTCACTCACGCCTCCACTACCCTCAGTCTAAAACCTTCCCATCTAAAATATAAAGATCTGACTGTCATACATGACATATTTGGGTTCTTCAACCTGCACAAAGTGTGTGAAGTGCCCCTATGGATTGAAATAACCTTGCTTTCCCACAGATGTATGAGAATATTTTTAGAAGAGGATATTTGCATTAAAAAGTGTAGTTAAAATCGCTTGCAGTCTTAAAGTATAACTGGAATAAAAGAATTCGTTTCTCAAACTGAATCAATATAATGTCATTATGAACACCATCAAGATCATATATATTTTTGTGTATAATCATGATGCCAATTCATACAAGTTCTTTAAAACTCAAACTTTTTTTCAGACCACTTCACTACTGACCGTTTCACTACTTTGATTTTCAGAAAACAGCAGGACATGCAATATTCTTACTATTGACCACTAAGCATAAAATAATTTCATAGAATGGTTTGGGTCGGAAGGGACCTTAAAGATTATCGACTTCCAACCCCCCTGCCCTGGGCAGGGACACCTCCCACCAGACCAGGTTGCTCAAAGCCCCATCCAACCTGGCCTTGAACCCCTCCAGGGATGGGGCAGCCACAGCTTCTCTGGGCAACCTGGGCCAGGCTCTCACTACCCTCACAGCAAAGAATTTCTTCCCGAGATCGCATCTGAATCTTCCCTCTTTCAGTTTAAAATACTTACCCCTCGTCCTATCGCTACACTTCCTAATCAAGAGTCCCTCCCCAGCTCTCCTGTAGCCCCTTCAGGTACTGGAAGGCTGCCATAAGGTTTCCCCAAGCTTTCTCTTCTCCAGGCTGAACAATGTCAACTCTTTCAGCCTGTCCTAACAGGAGAGATGCTCCAGCCCTCTGATCNCCTTCTCCTCAGGGCTGCTCTCCAGCCATTCTCCACCCAGCCTGTATTTGTGCCTGGGATTGCCATGTCCCAGGTGCAGGACCTTGCACTTGGCTTGGTTGAACTTCATGAGGTTTGCATGGGCCCACCTCTCCAGCCTGTCCAGGTCCCTCTGGATGGCATCCCTTCCTTCCAGCATGTTGACTGCGCCACACAGCTTGGTGTCATCACCAAACTTGCTGAGGGTGCACTCGATCTCACCGTCCACATCCCCGACAAAAACGGTCTCAGTACCGGCTCCTGAGGAACACCACTTGCCACTGGTTTCTACTTGGACATTGAGCCGTTGACCTTAACCCTTTGAGTGCGACCATCCAGCCAGTTCCTTATCCACTGAGTGGTCCATCCATCAAATCCATGCCTTTCCAATTTAGAGATGAGGATGAAATGCGAGACAGTGTCAAACGCTTTGCATAAGTGCAGGTAAATGACGTCTGTTGCTCTCCCCATATCTATCAATGCTGTAGCACCACCGTAGAAGACCACCAGGTTTTTCATGCATGACTTGCCCTTGGTGAAGCCGTGTTGGCTGTCACCAATCACCTCCTTATTTTCCATGTGCCTTAGCAGAGATTACAGGAGGATTCTGCTCCATGAGCTTGCCGGATACAGGGCTGAGACCAACCGGCCTGTAGTTTCACAGGTCTTCCTTTTTTCCCCTTTTTGAAAACAGGGGTTACGTTTCCCCTTTTCCAGTCAGTGGGAACTTGACTGGAACGACTGTCACGACTTCTCAACTACAATGGAAAGCTATAAAGACTTGCATGGTTGCAATGGGCCAGGCAACCATGCCATACTACACTGGTACTTCACAAGTAGGCCTACCTGCAACTTTCTATGTGACCGAGCTTCAGAATAACAGTTTTCCAGTACAAATTCTGCATTTCTGTTTCACCCATTAGCTCCAAGTACTGAGGATGCCAGTGCTTTCTCCAGTTTCTGTGTTCAACAGCAACATAAGGTGAACGCACAAGAAAGCAGGCACTTCCAGTTGCCTTCAGCCTACTTTGTGCTCTTCCAGTAGCTCAAACCCTATGGAAAGCAGGATGGTGTGGTAACTTCCCAGAGACAGCGTTATCTCCTTGGAGATGCAGAAGCATAGACATTCGAAGTAGAAGTGGGCAGAAAAGCAAAGCATATTGGCTCTAGCAGTATTTTGCAGATAGCAACAGCAAGCCGCAAATCACAGTTCTCAAAACCTCTGGATCATGAAGTCAGCTTAAATCTGCCTTTGCCCATCCATGCCTCAGAACACGCTCGGGAGACCAGATGCACCAAAAAACCTGGCATCTGGGCAGCCTGTCCATTGTCAGCCCGTTGTCAGAGAGAGAAAAAAAGAGAAGGAGTGTATTCGTGCTGTGACTGTACCACTGACATCCGCTTGGAAAGTGAAAGCGCATGAAGTGAGAAGGGATGGCTTTGTTGTCAAACCATTAGACCAGGAGTTAGGAGACCTGAGCTTTCATCGCAGTCCTACAAGAAATTCCTTGTGGATAAACCACAATCTTTCTTTGACTTTAATGTTTTTCTCAAAAAAAAAAAAAAAAAGAAAAAAAAAAGAAAAAAGAAAGGCTATTTCTCTGCAGACAGCTGTAATTAATGACCAGTTCTTTGGAGATCAAATTCATCCATGTTTATTAAGTCTCAGAGATATTAGTTGGACAGCAATATACCATTGCTAAATTGTTGCAACTGTAAAAGCTCACATTGAAACTATTGTCTTACAGATGTTAAAAATGACCATTTTTATGGGCATTATTAAGACCGTAGAGACACCCAAATTACAAATTAGGGAACTCTAGATTTTAGCCATACTGCCTTGTTCAGCTGGAAATCCTTGCGTACAGAGCTACAGTGCACATTTACACACACACACACATATACCCTCTTAGTCTTACCTTTTTCCTTATATTAAGGGCAAGCATCAGTGCTGTTCTCTGCACTCCACCACATTTCATTCCAGTAAGTAGGGAATTCCAAAACAGAGTTATCTCATGGTGGGTGCACTGCCTTTTTATTAGAAACGCATTACCTATACTTTAGAAGTGAATGATTTACTATGTACTATACACAAAATCTCCAGCACATGTCCCCCAGTCCCAATTACCATATCACCACGACTTCTCTTCCCACGTTACAGCAGATGGTGAAGAATGAACTCATCTTGTCTGGGAGCTAGACTTGGCTGCGTCTAGGAGATCCCCATCAGTGTCCTTTTTGTATTCAAGATTCAGGGGGTTGTGTTACTGATAACTCTAGAACAAGAGCTAGAAGCATTATTAAAGCAGCATCCCCAGAAGCCAGTCTCTGCTCCACCTGCCTTGGTCCTGCTCATGTTCCTACCATGAAAATCAGTCCACCCTGTCTCCACCAACCAATAAGAAAAGGCAAATTTTCATCTTCCTACCAAGACTTCTCAGCGCTGTATAAGGAACTGCATTTGTAATTGCTCTTTGCAGTCTTTGCATTATTGAAACTCATTCTCATCATTTATGAGTTTCCAGCTTTTACTCCTAGAGTAAATTTTATTAATTTATTTCATTTATTTAATTTATTTAAATATTTAAATATTTATTTAAATTTATTTATTTATAAATATATATATTTATATATATTTTTATATATATATAAATATAAAAAATTATTTAAATATTTAAATTTATTTAAAAAATACTCCTAGAGTAAAATTGCTCCTAGAGTACTACCCTTTACTTTGCCTCCCCAACTGACTTAGCCCATTCAGAGATAGCTGGAGACTGCTTTGCGCATGCTGCCTCCCTCTTTCCCCCTCGCTCGGATGCATCCCCGCGCTCCGCAGGACACAACCTGCAGAGTCAGTTCTGTCAAACACTTGGTGAGTCCGTTCCAGCATTTCAATTCCGTCTCCTCTCAGTTGAGAGATGGGAAAGTTCTGGAAGGGAGTTATTTAGATATCCCTCCTCTTTCCAGAGCCCTTCAGATATCTGCAACTTGTGCAGTTATTTATGGCAGCTTGTAGTCACGGAAATGTATCACCACTAGGGGAGACCTGTCACAATCCAAACCAATATTTCAGCTCCTTGCTCTACCGGTGTTTTTAACAGAAGTCCCCTCTGTTGAATTTTCTGTCCTCTCCTGGACAGCAATTGCTTCCTTCCTGGAACAGCTGATTAAGCTCTCTTTTTAGTCGCTCACTTCTTACGATATGAACATCCATCAGGTTTGCCCTTGAACAGTACGATCAGTCTTCCAGAGAAAGTTCCTCTCTGAATTGCTATTAAACAATCAATATTTCTAGTTGGGTGTAAGGAAATCTGGTTCTCTTCCCTCCTGGTTACAAATCACCCCATCGCTTCTTTTGTTTCTGCTCTCCCCAGACCTCTTAAAATTGATCTTTTCCCTCGTGGCAGGCCCCAACAAAAATTTCAGCAACTGCCTGTCCAATAAGTCATTGCTTTGGATGCTGCACAGCGTTAAAGTCATTATCTCCAGACTGGTTTCCTTCTCCTCTACCAGGTCTCCCAGCTTCCAACTCAAGAAACAGAGATTGCATTTAACCTTTGGCAGAAACAGAACAGAGTGTATCCGGCGCAAGTAACTCCAGTAACTCGCTAGCATCCATACTCTTAAGAAAACGTAGCGTCCTCCTTGCATAGAAGGGAGCCATACGCCCTCAGTGGCCATTTCACTAAAGTATGCCCTAAAAACCGCAGAGATTTAGAGTTCTTACCTCCAATGTTTTTCGCAGTTCTTCATGTTCAGGCACTAAAAGGGTGCTCATTGATTTAACAAAGCCAAGGTCTAGAGAGATCTATAAATACAAGTATTTTACCCTGATGCATTATTGCCCTGATGCCCAAGACTGAACTTCTGCTCCTCCACAGATAAATTGCTTCCTCGCTGGTTAACACCAGCTTCCATTAGCAAGAGTGGTGGCAGACGTGTTTGGGAAGGTGATCCATGATAAAACACAGCTTTGTGTCTTTTTTTGTTTTCCCTTTGATTTCTTCACTTACCACATCCCATGCTCCTCCTTTCCACATCCCCCTCTACTCAGAAGGATCAATAACTTCTTCTCTGTCATGATTAGCTAAAAAGTTATCACCCGGTCTCACTTATAATCTATTAAACTCGGGGCAGCGAGATCATCAACCTTTGGGGGCTCAAGATCAGGGTCCTTCAGTTGCCAAAATTGCCTTCTAAAAGGCAGTTGAAAGCAACTCTTTAAATCTTTTATAAACTTAAACT
This sequence comes from Arenaria interpres, assembly GCA_013399435.1. NCBI lineage: Eukaryota > Metazoa > Chordata > Aves > Charadriiformes > Scolopacidae > Arenaria > Arenaria interpres. The sequence goes on along the minus strand of VXAK01006459.1, from coordinate 4,295 downwards.
AATGCTGGCTAATGCTAATAATATTAAAAGCAACAATAGAAGGGGGGAGAGGGTGCCTTGATATTTCAGTACTAAAGTAAAACACATTCTGTACATTCTGCTACTTTATAAGTTCCAAAATGTAAAGCGTAGTGCTTTCTGGTCTATACTTTTCTTTGCATTCAACAGCAAATTAAGGTTTATGGCTTTCTTTTAAATATATTGTACGAAGTTTTATTTAGAACAACTGCTTTTCAATAACTCCTAAAGTCTTGGCTTGTCCCGCTGAATTGCTCCCAAAAATGCTTAACTCCAAAGCAGAGTTACAAGGAAAGGGAATGTTTCTCCCCAAAATGTGTATCAGCTGGTGATATTATTAACCACTGAGTTCCCAGCACAGCAGACAGTGTCATCCTTGGAACAAAGTGCTGTGAGGAAAGCATCCCTTGTGCTTGCACTGTCATCTTAGCACAGCCTGTGTAGTAGTGCTGCAGGCTTCACCCTGCACCCTCAGCCACCAGCACGTGAAACTAAGCACATGGGAGCTCGAAGCAGTAGCATTTTCACAGAATCACAGAATGCTATGGGGTTGGAAGGGACCTCTGGAGATCATCTAGTCCAACCCACCTGCCAAAGCAGGTCCACCCAGAGCAGGTCCCACAGGAACGTGTCCAGGTGGGGTTTGAATGTCTCCAGAGAAGGAGACTCCACCACCTCCCTGGGCAGCCTCTGCCAGGGCTCTGCCACCCTCACAGGAAAGAAGTTCCTCCTCATGTTTAGGTGGAACTTCTTATGTTCAAGTTTGTGCCCCTTGTCCTGTCCCTGGGCACCACTGAAAAAAGACTGGCCCCATCCTCCTGACACCCACCCTTGAAGTATTTATAGGCGTTGATCAGATCCCCCCTCAGCCTTCTCTTCTCCAGACTAAAAAGACCCAAGTCCCTCAGCCTTCCCTCCCAAGAGAGATGCTCCAGGCATCTCTGTAGCTCTTTGCCGTCCCCTCTCCAGCAGTTCCCTGTCCTTCTGGAACTGGGGAGCCCAGAACTGGACCCAGTGCTCCAGATGGGGCCTCCCCAGGGCAGAGCAGAGGGGCAGGATGACCTCCCTCCACCTGCTGGTCACACTCTTCCTGATGCCCCCCAGGATGCCGCTGGCCTTCTTGGACAAACCTCACCTTTCACCCTCTTTGCTGAGCTACAGGCAAAGACTTTTGTGTGCACCCTTGACTCCATGGAAAAAAAAAAGTCCTCCCTCTGAATTCAGACGGTAGATGCGGTTTCACAATGTCATATTAAAGTCACGTACAACTTTGTGCCTGAGAGTTTTAAAGTCAAAGAAACAATTGCCAGACCATGGATTGGATTACCTTCCTTTAGCTCAGCTCTGAGATAATCTTGTGTTACATAAAGGTGACAGAGGCGCCCAAGATTTGGTTATGTGAAATATTCCCCTCTCTGTGCAGGTACTTTTAGAACAGGCTTGAATGTTCTTACTATCTGAAAACCAAACTTACCAGGCAAACACACATTATACAAGGGTTGTCTGTGATAAATGGTATCTGCAGAATTTCCCCTTCATTTTCACATTTTGCAACGGATCCTGAAATAGAAAAGAAAATTTTAAAATATGGACATATTTCAGCTCCTCCAGCTGGTTTTGGAAACTGTCCTCACCGCACTCCCGTTTAACCCCTGCCTGAGCCTTCAATTTTAAATCTTGCCTTAATTTGCCCATTTTAAGCAAGGAAAGGTGTTCAGCTTTTCCGTAAGATTCCAAAGGGGACCGGGAAACGACTGGCCTTTTATTGCCAGACAAACCTAGACCTTCTTTGTGCCCCAGTTATAGCTAGAAAGGAAGCTTTTTCTCTTCTCGGATGATGCGTGGAGAATAACGAGTACTCCATGCAAAGCAGGATCCACCGATAACGATAGATCCAGAGCTCACTGAAACCAGCAGAAAACTGTCCATTCGACCCCGAGGACTTGGAGCAAGAGTACAGAGTGCGAGCCCCAAGCCGAGCACCTTCTTAGTGCGTGATAGCCGGCTGGCAAATGAGCCCAAATTAGCAGGCTGGCTGTCAGAGGGAATCAAATTAGAAACCCCTTCCTGGCCCTGGCACTGATGAGCCGGTGGTGTGTCAGGCTGGAATCGCTTCTCCAAGCCCAGCGGCTCCTTCCTTGCAACTAGAAATGGATTCAACCGTTGGAAAATAGGACACCCTCCAGGAGAAGGGGG
>VXAK01006458.1:0-10691 GCA_013399435.1 Arenaria interpres | reverse complement strand
TAAAATAAAATAATAAATAAAATGGTCGCTCCGGGTGTTTTTAGCTGGTGTGAGGTTTAAAAGGGGCTCGGACCGGTTCTGGAGTCATTTCGGTGCTGGTTGTTTTGGCGCCTAAGCGCCTCGGCGGTGGTCCCGTTTCTTCCCGCCCCCCGGCCTGAGGTAAAGGGTAAAAGTTAAACTTCTCTGTGGGAGCTTCGCCTCCTTGACGGCTTTTTCAAGCGATATCCAGGAAAAAAAACAAAACAAACCAAAACAACAAAATGTTACCCCGCCCTGTGCAATTTCTCTCAGTTTCACCCGTTGTAAACCTCACGAAGTCCGGGTATTTATACTACGTTGGTCCTCTCGCTTAATTTTTTTTTTTTTTTTTTACTTGAATGTATTAAAGCAAGGTTCTTTGGTTATTTGCTTTTTTGGTTTCTTACCGTCCGTTAACGCTGCCGTTCCAATGAATGGTCTGTACAGCTCTTATAAGGAAAAATACATCATGTTAATCCCTTGCGCATAATGTAATTCAAACATAATTATGGTTGGAAAGTAGTCAAAAGAAATCTCCCCACCCCACCTCACCAGACTATCCTTTTTTTTTGATCCTCTGCATTTCCCCTTCGGAATTACCACCTTCCCAAACCTTAGAAGCCTATTTTCTCGAGGAACCGACACAAAAGTTCACAACCTTCCGCTCATAGGTTTTGTTTATTGTTATTGTCTTACCTTTCTTAAGCTTTATCACAAGTCCAAACTTCTGCTGGTTCACTTGTGACAGGCACTAAGCTTGTTCTAAAATTATGCTTAGTGGAACAAATCAATTTTAATACATTTTATGCTCTTGATATAAATAATTTATACGCTCTGTTTGTTGGCGTCTGAGCTTTCTTTTATAATGCTTCTGCATTATAGAGGGAATAGTTCCCCGCATTTGTATTCTGCCCTTGACTTTCAAAATGTTGCAGTGCTCCTTAGAAGTTACGTGGTTTATTTTTGCACTCCCTCCTCTGTACGCAGCTTTACAAGCCTTTTTTTTGTTGTTTTTTTTTTTTTTTCATTAGGTGGGTACCCATGAGTCAGCTTTGTCTTCTTCAGAAATATTTATCAGATTGTTCGTACAGATTTTAGCAGAAGCCCTCTCAAATTCAGGAAAAGCCAGTGAACCTGTTGTAGAATGTTGAGTGTGTACTTGCTTCCGCTTCTGAATAAACCCAAGCTGTTTATTGGGTTTATATATTATTTATACCCTGGCTCGGTACGTTGATGTATTTTTGAACCAGCTGTTTTAAATCATCGTCTCATTCAGGCTGGATGGGACTTTGGGAGGTCTCTGGTCCAACCTCCTGCTCAAAGCAGGGTCAGCACTGACTTCAGACCAGGTTGTCCAGGACTTTGTTCGCTTAAGACCTAGAGCATCTCAGCTCCGATGTCACGCTGTCCCTGGGTCTGACCGCTTTTACTGCAGCTACCAGCCCATGTGCTTTCCCCAGGTCTTAAATCAATGAAGATGATTCATACGGTTGGCATGATTCAAATTGTCCATTTTTCTAGGGTATATTTGTATCATAATCAGTGATCCTTATGCAAGGAGGATCTTCTCTGGCCTTTAAATGTTTAACAGGATGAATCACAGGAAAATGGTATGTTGAATATAAGAATAGGAAGAACAGACACCAAAAAGGAAAGCGTCATTACAGCTTCGCTCTAGAAATTTTTACTTTTCTTCTTTCCACTTCTTTTCAATGTATTAGTAAAACTTTTGGTATTCTTCACCACTCTTGTATTTGGATTCTCATTCACGTTACAAATTCAGTAGTCTGTAGCTGTGTGCTGTTACATCTCTTCATTCTAACAATACAGCTATACAAATTGCAACTAAAGATGGCACGTTGCACACAGTCTTCTCTCAAGTATAGCTGTGAAAGCTAGAATTCAGAAAAGAAAAAGATGCTGGGGGGAAAAAGTCAAACTGATTATAATTTTGGAGCTTTGAACAATTACCTCATCCCGAAGTAGTGGTGAGGAGAATTAAGCTTCTGAAACCCCTGGAAGAATGATGAATGCCATTTTATGGATGTATTATCAAATGATACAATTTCAGCACTTGCACGGTCAGGGAAAATAGGTGAACAGGAAGAATGCTGTGTTTGTTAGAGAATGGACATTTAACAGCTTGACCATGAATTTCACTGAGAGGGAAAGTTGTCAGTAATTTCTGGAGCGTTTAGCTGCTAGAGACTATAATGGAGTTTTTAATAGAGTTCTTATTGTGTGCACACAGACTAGAACTCTGAAGAACAATAGTGAGTAGCCACATTTGGTTGAAAGATCTCATGGAAAATATGATAGCTGCAAATGTGATCTCACCTTCCAAATTTCCAAGGCCCTATTTCCAAACATGGAAGCACTAAACTTAGAGCTTTTTTCCAACCAGAGCCGAACACACTAAAATGGTCAAAATACAGTATCTTCTTCTAATCTTATTCTTGTGACCCTCTGGGCAACCTAGTAACAAGGAGATAAGAACAGGGGAGAGTGGAAATCAACCACAGTAGATACTTGCCAAGAAAAAACATGTGTTTGAATTATTCGACTTCTAAAAATTTTGAGTGAAAAATTGCATTTTTCCAACTTTACGAAAAGCAGAACCACTAACTTTACCAGTGTCAGGTGAGAATGACAACTGTTGAAATTCCTGAACAAGTTAAACATTGTTTTTCCTCTATCATAAAAGAATGGTCTACGGAAAGCTGAAGCTTTTAAGCCATTTACTCTGATAATCAAATTGTTTTCCACCTTTTATTTAACTATTTAGGTAGCATCACAGCTGAACCAGAATAAGCAAATCTATTAAGCAGTCAACTTCACTTCAGCTGGAACTGCCTTTCACAATCCCACCTTATTTAAGCCATTTCTCTTGTTCAGTTTTGCAGAGAGGAAAGGAATTCCATGATGTAAGACAGATTTTTCTAGCTTTGCCTTTTTTCCAGCTTGCCATCAGAGAATTCATTCCCAAGCTGTTTATAACACGTACAGATTAATGCTCCCAAACAAATCTTAGTCCAGAAGCATTTATGCTAACTAGTCCACAAATTATATTCTTCCTTTTATCTCATAGTTATTAAGCCATCTGGAAGAGTTCAGTGGAATAGTGGCTAGTGTTGATAGTCAAAAAACATTATCAGATTTAAAAAAAAAAAATTGTTCTGGAGCCTGCTTTCTCCTACCTTTCTGAAATGCTTGGGATATAGTGAACAGTGAACATATGAAGGAAGAACAGAGAAACAGAATGTGAGCAAGAAAAACCTGCATGCCAGAGCAACAAACGCAAAACCAATCTTCCAAACAACTTCTGCAATCACCAGAGCATCCTTCTACTGTGTGCCTGTGTAACGTGCATAACTCACTTAAGCTATAGGTACCCACCTCATAGTAAACCAGAAACACCAAATGCAACACCCCAAGACATACTGTGGACAAATAAAACCACCCATGAGTCTGTGAGAACGAAAGTGAGCAACCAGTGGGGAACAGCAAGACCTGCTGAAGAGTAAGAAAACATTTCTCACCAAAACCGTTACTCTGCCTTTGAATTCCCACTTCTGTTATCACCGAGATATATCACCAAGAACCGTATCTTAGCATCTTGTGTCTTGATGTCTTAGTGTCTTGATCTTAGCAGAAATATATTTTCCAGCATATTCCTTGGTTTTTTTGTTAATGTGCCACCAAGATGTTTCTCAGGGAGATACTCCCCTTCCTATTTCTGGCTACCTCATCCAACTATTGTCATTTGTTCTCCTCACCACTACCATTAGTCTTCCATTTTTTCACTTGTGCACAGTTTCAGTGTAATTAATCAGTTAAAACCTATTTGCTGCTTTCCTTCCCTCTCTTTTTCTTGGTTTCCTGTTGGCTTTAACTTACTGAAGTGACCCAATTGAAGTTCAGTAACCGCATGTCTACAGAGTGATGCTACAACTAAATGGCCCCGGTGGCCAACTGCTGCTGAAAGGGGCTTGCTCCCTCCGCCGCCCCTACCCAGGCATTACAGCTGCTTTCCTTCAATCTGCGGTAGCATTTGTGTCCACCCCATGGTGAGATAGTTCAAGCTAGAAAACTCTGTTTCCCGCAGAGGACGAGTAGCTTCCTAAATGGCTTTGAATTTATTTTTTAATAGCTTAGAAGTTTTTGAAAAACTTGAAAATAGTTATTCTGCAAGACTAGCTTTTCACCATAAATTATCTTGTTATGGAATCAGACAAGTGCCAATGCTGACCAGAGAGGGGATAAGGGCAGATTGCCTCTCTGGATAGCAAGGAGCTGCTAAAATGTCTTATCTGCATTGATAAGCCAGTCCCTGAGAAAAATTGTCCCTGACCTCAGCTGTTGTACACAAGCTGTACTACCATGGTGATGTTTTATGCATCTTCAGTCTGGACAGGGTCATTTTGACTAATGCAGGTACACAGCGATGTTAAGTCATACAGGAAAGCTGCAAGTGGCTGTGTTTGGTGCAGCTCTTAAATCAAGATCATCCATTGTCTGAGGAAGGAGAACGTGTGAATGTCAACCTAATCCCTCAGTGCAGTGTTCTCATCTATCTTTACCACTTTCCTCCTCTTCTACCCCACAAGAAGTAGCTTTCGTAATATGTTCAAAGCATCTGAACACTGCCTGGAGAGTCTAGTTCCCACTCTGAATACATGTTGCATCATCAGATTCTCTTTGGAGATAAGTAACGTGCACTTTTCCAGTCCAGATTAAAAAAAAACCAAACCAAAACCACAAAGCAGGAATCCATCTCTTCAAAGCGAAGATGTAGAAACTCATCAGTTGCTTTTCTAAACCTTGATTCTTTGCAAAGATAGTTACTAGGGACTGCATACCCACCACATAACAGTGATATAACAGCTGCAGACCTGCTGTCTCTGCATTGCTGAAGAAAACTGCAGAAAAAAAATAACCCACCAGTTGCCAGAATCAATGTTTTTACATGTTTATCTAAAGATCCAGAACCTAACCCAGAGCTCACACCTTGCATAATCCCTGACAGTACACTGTTCTTATTCAACAGGGTCAAAGCATAGGAAAGTAAACAATCCTTTCTGAATTTTTCAGGCTAAACTAAATTAGTTTCTCTGAAGATCCAGACTACCTAGTCCTTCATCCTACAGGATACTCTTTCAGTCGCAGATGGAAGGTCAGGGTACAAGTTTATAATACAGCCAGGCGGATGGCTGCCACGTGCATCTCGCTCCCACGCTCTGTGCTCTCTGCTTTATACCCATTCTCAGGTACCTGACGCCACCCCAGCAGGCGACAAGCTTTTGAGGGGGAAGTGTTTCCTTCTGCCACTTCAGCTTCCAGAATAGCTCATTATAGGTTTGGTGAAACACCAGATTTGGCCCAGATGAAGCTATGGGGATATGGCGGGGACGAGGAAGGAGAGCAGTCTCTTTTGGCAGTAGCCAGTTTAAAGACTTTTCTCATGAGAGTGCAATTTGATAACAGCTAAATCATGCTGTTAGACAAGCGACACATTCAATTATACTAACAGAAAAAGTGTAGGCTTTTTCCTGCTTTTACACAGCACTAAAAGGAGCAGTACTCCCCTTACTTCAGAAGGCAAAAGTCTAAATCACGTATGAAAACCGAGTGACTCCACTGCAATGACGCTGCAATTTAAAACCACTTTGTTAAAGACAGAAGATCCTTTCCTAACTGCTTCATAATCTGCCTAGTGAAAGCTCTTCCCTGCCTGTGGTAAAGGTGCCATAACTGCAGGGAAAAGAGACCGAGCCAAACAGAGAGAAGACTGACAGCAAACCCTCAGCGACAGCCGCAGTGGCCAAGGGTGCAGCCCCTGGAGCTGGGGCAGCTGGGAGGTGCAGGAACTTTGCAAAGCACCGAGTCAAAGAGGGTGCTACCAGAGAAAACTGAATGGATATCGGACCCAGGGGACCTCTAGCTTTGGTATGTCACCAAAGCAAGGGAAACAGAAGCATAAAAAGCACCACAAGCACTTAATCCGTGATAAAGCAAATCGAGTAACTTTTGATTAAACGTACAAAAATCAGGAACAAAAATCTTATAGAAGTGATACTATGCTATCAAAGTGCCCTCTACTTTCTTCCCTCAGTGAAAAGGGAGGCAATGGCAGCGAGTATCGTCAAAACATCACCACGCTCCACTCCTGGCTGCTGTTTCTGAGCCACCTGCTCATCTATTTTCCATTTAAATTGCATGAAGAACCTAGCACCACACAGTCTAGAAAAATGCTCATCTGATTACGCTGCAGGTAACTCAGCTCTGAACTACAGACATCAGTTTATATGGAAAGTATTAAATCCTGTGCATGGAAGACTCCTGGCTTGCTCCTGCACCTATGAAGTAGCTACAAATACTGTAATATCATAGAATTAAAAAAAAAAAACAAACCCACACCAAAAAAACAAAACTGAAGAAACAAACCAACCAACTGATATATTTTGGGACAGTAAGAACAATGCTGTTCTAAAATCTCTGTATAGACCATTGACCCAACTGAAATATTGCAGGGAACACAATTGTTTCTTTCCGCCAGCATCTTCCACATGTGAGAGTGCAATATAATGTATTATCTAAGTATCAAACAAATTGCCAGGTTCTACTCAAATGTAACTGCCAAAAGGTTAAAGAATGCTGTAGCTTCTAAGGATTCAATCAAAATGATTAATGGAGACTTAACATTTCTCTGGATAAAATTTTATTTTTTTTTTTAATAAAAAAGATAGAACCAGATGCTACTTTTAAATGAAATTATTTATTAAACCAATCTGTTTTATAGGAGGTATATATATATTTTATCATTAAGACAACTTCAATGAAATGACTATCTACAAGAATGACTTTGATTGTTTTATTTTCATGTCACCATACATGAACAAATGAATTTTATGTCTTATGAAAACATTTTACTCAGTATCAAAAATGTACACATTTTAATAACCATTGCTATGGTCTGAAGGGATTTTTACATTTAATTTCAAAAATAAGTGTCATTTCATTGCTGTATGTGTTACAGCATAAGCTTAAATCATCCTATACATAATAAAAGTTTGTGTAGGTATACAGATTATTTTTAATGTTGTCACATACCTTCATGTTTGAGACACAAGTGAGGGATTTGCATTTCTCTTTTTTTGCAAAAGGCTAAAATATGTACTGATGTAAGCACAAAGCAACAAAACGAGTTTGAATGGCACAAGAGTTAGCGTTTTTATAAATTAACAACCAGAGTTCTGCATTATGGAAAAAGGTACATGAGATTCCAGTATTTTCCTTAGGGCTTCGCTCTCTGGAAGAACACCTGTTAAAAATTTATTAAAAAAAACACAAACATTTTAAGACAAAAGAAATATAAGACACAGAATGGTTGAGGTGTGAGATAATCAGCTTGACAGAGCTCTTTTTTTTAATGTATGGGTTAACACACTAGGTTCAAGAATGTGAACCTATTTTGCTATTCAATTACACCCCCACCCTCAAAAGTGAAGCATTCAGACACATTCTCTACAACTACAGCATCACTGTTTTCTATTTCAACTATTAAATATAAGCCACAAGAATATCAAGCTATTGAGGAGATGACAAGGTGCTGAGGATAAGTGACAATTCTACAGATGTAGGTTTGTTGTCTTTTGTGCCTTCTTTCTAAATAACTGCTTTTACTACTTGGAGACTCCCTATAACTAAAAACTATTAAATAATTCAATATTTCAATTTTACTTTGGGTCACCACCACAACTGAATTGTGTGACAAAGTTCAAATGGAATTGAAAGCTATTTAAAGAAAAAAAAAATCTTTACCTTTAAGTAATTTTTAAAGACTTTTGCATCAGGCTGCTGAAGTGCTTGACAGAACTCCTGTAAGAGAGAATAAAGAAATAGTGAATAACTAAATGAAGCAACAAAAGAACCTGAAGATATGTTAGGAGTGCACAGAATACCTTGTATGTAAAGCCATTTATATCAATTTGTATTTTGCCAAACGTGTAACCAAAGAAAAGCATACTACAGATAAAAAAATTGTAATAGGCTATGATAAATGCGTTCTGAGGCAAAAAAAGAATATGTATTTTCAAATATAGGACAGCATACTAACTTTTTGCTTATTAGATGGAAACAGGACTATCTACAAGGGCTGCAATCAAGGAGTTTCTAAACCTTTAACTTTTCCAGTGACTTTTGGTGGCTTTGAAATTAATACTTCAGGTGAACATTTATGCTGAAAAGTATTATGTACACACTAAGTGAGTCTAGAGATGAGCAGAACATATCTGTCACTTGAAAAAGTTATAATCTTAGGTCAGAAAAACACTGAGGCACCAGCAAGAGATAATGCTTGATCCTTACATACATTTAATGCCACTTAGAAGTTCTACAGTTCAAGTCTCATAATGAGTATAATTGTCTCTTAATGCAGCAAACCTGATTACTATAGTATTCAAACTACTTGCAAACAAAATTAAGTTGTCACCTAACAATAAGCGTTCACCTAACAATTTCTTCATGGCAGTGCTTACCATATGGCTAGCAATGCTTAATGTTGAGACAATGGTCAGGTAAAAAGTTTCACTTTTCACTCTTACACTACTCCTAAATAAGCACACAACATCCCCCCCTCCATTTAATAGTGGACATCATTTTTTACAGTAGAACCAGTGCTGTGGCCTAAATTTCTGTAGTGTTGAATATGACCTCTCTCATCATACTTTCAATACATTCAAAATTTTTTATTTTACTTCTGAGTTATTACTCTAGTTATTCTGATACTTTTTCCTCAAGTTAAAATTTGAATTAAAGTAGGAAGATGTCTTAGTCACATGCAATGCACTCTTTTGCAAGGTACTCTTGCAGTAACTTTGCTCCTTATGCTAAATTAATCCTATTCTGATGCGCAATATGAGAGTAAGCTTTACTGAGGGGTGGTAGGAGGTTAACTTTGTCAGTCTTCATTTTGTTCCCGTTTAACATACATGATTGTTAAGAGTTGTCAAAACATACTTTTAGGAATTCCTACCTGGATTATCTCAGGAGCTACTTGCAAAGAAGGCAAATACTCTTGCTGAAGATACTGAATGCACTCAGGACCCTAAAGAAAAACAGTACATAATTTGTACAAACATATGGGAAGTCTAAGCTCTATACTGTACGCTACAGAAAAGTTTGTAAACAGGTGGTCTGCGTGTCTATTTTTCAGAGAAGTTGTGCATATTAAATACCAAATGCTCACGCTATTCTCAGTCGTTAGCGAATAGAAAGATTTTGCAACCTTGGCATTAAGGATTCTACTGCAATCTGGTATCATTTGTTACAAAGCAGAAGAATGCACTGAAAAATTGCACTAAGAATTACAATACAGCCAGATGTTTTGTAACATCTCAACTGTAGAAGTCAGTTAAGTAAAAGGGGGGCTCTCATTTCACTATCTGACATATAAAAGAAAAAAAATATTTTAAAATTGGCAATTGTATCTGCCAACTGCTTTACCATACTACTCTCATTGTGAAATTTAGTAGCCAAATGAAAAGGGGAAAAGAAGATTTCAGATAATTTTTCCATATTTATATTGGTAGTGTTAAAAGAAACGGTATTTTTAACAGGAAGTTATTTCATTTACCAAGGCTTGATTTCCTACAGATTTATCTCTTCATTATTTTGGGGAAAAAGGAACAAACCTGGAAGTTCTCCTCAATTAAAACACAGTCTTTTCTCTGCTGGTTTATAACGTCTTACAATTTCTGTGTAGTTGTGACTTTTACTTGCATTTGACAGAAAAGGTAGCCAGCAAGTTAAAGGGTATAGCAGAAAACAGTAACACAAAGACAGAAACTGTTTAATTTTCCATTAAAAATGGAAATATGCAACGGTGTTTTAGTCATCAGACAATGTAAAAATTATTTTTTCCATAAATGTTTTTCCATCTGGTCTCCTACACATTGAAAGATATGTTTAGTTTTCACAGAAGTACTCTATAGCACATCTGTAATTGCTCTTTATGTCAGTTTAAGTACTACAGTGAAAAGTGAAAGAATGCCAATTGATCAATTTAGCACAGTAACAATCAAGTGAGCAGATTTTTCTCCTTAATGACAGGTCAATATTTTGCAGTAATTTATCAAGAGGTAGAACTGCTGGATCCTGTATCCCTACACAGCATTATAGTCAGTCTATTATTTTATATAAGGGTAGAGTAGTAATTCACCCTAGTAAGTATCTAATTTTCAGAAATTAACAAAAGCACTAGAAAGAAACCTGCAGGAGTTATTCCCTGCAAAGTATTATGAAGCTTACCCTTTTGAGATGAATTGTTTTTAACGTCACTGCACATTCTGATAAAGCCTGTAATGTAACACATAATATTAGACTGTTTAATTAGTCTATTGGTTAAGTATTTAAAGCCAAAGAACCTAATGAGGCCCTAAACATGGCCATTTGTTCATGCCATTATTCCCTCGTTTTCCTCTCTCACAATGAAAACAGCCTCAATCTTCCAATTTTTGTTCTGGTCTAAGCAGAAAGATTTGTCACAGTTGAACCCAAAATGAACTAAAGCAAAGCCACCTGCGTGTGTTTACTTTCACCAAACATTAGTTAATAAGTAATATAGGTTGATGTTAAATACTCAGATCTGCCATTCTCTAGCTTGATTTTGAGTA
>VXAK01006450.1:0-12325 GCA_013399435.1 Arenaria interpres | reverse complement strand
ACTGTAGCTCTAGAGGTACAAATACATCACCGTTATGGTGTCAGTTTTGCTTCAGAAGCAGTTCTACCAAGCGTTCCTGCCCTTTACCTCATATACAGCTCATGGTTTCTCTTGTCTAGCTCCAATAATAGCAAAATTTAAATTCACTTGGGGAGTTTCTCTTTTATGCATATGGACATGTAGTTATAACACTGATTAATCACTGGTATTGTAAACAGTATTTATCAGAAGGACACATTAAAAAATTATGTGAAATATGTTAAACTTCATGGCTAAGCATTAATTACCATAATAGATTTTGAGAACCTCAGCAGGTCATTTGGAGAAGTTATTAAAGCTCTCCTAGCTTATCTTGGAGTTATCAAAAGAATGACATTAATTATTAACAAGATTTATTAAAGAAAACCATGAAGAAGTGCAGGTAATGATTAATATTAACACCAAATTTGATACAAGAAAAAAGGACTACAGTACCAAGTCAGCATGGTTTCCCATACATGCTAGGCTATGACATACTTGTAGAGCAATGGAATAGCGTATCAAGGGTCAACAGATAGAGACTATTCTTGTTCCTAAATCAAATGTCTTCTGTCTTTCTTACAAACTAAGCAAATGATGCATCCGCATCTAGCTTAACTGCTGAAGACTGGAGAACATATAAGAATCCTAAGACAAACTTCTGAAGGTGAATTATACCCCAGAGTACTTTTAAGATTGGATAAAAGAAATCTATTAGATGTCTACTGAAATTGCCTGTCTGAAAAGGAATTGTAGTAAGGCTTTGTACTCATGAAGTCATCATAGAAAGCTAATGTGTAAGAAATATTCTAAAAACCAAGAGAAAGGGCACTTCCTGTAATCAGACAAAGCTATGTACACCACAGCTTGAAGCACAAAGCCCAAACACGAGTCTGGGGTGGTTCCAAAACAGTGACAACTGTGAATGCTTCAACACATTTTATAATGACAGTGCGGTGGTTGTAGAAATGGAGCAGGTGGCCATACAGGATGAGCTATTTATAGTTATAAAAGCCTCCTCTCACACCAGTGGCATCCACACATAGGAAACCATCTACATTATACTAATAAGCATTCCTGAAAATGCTTCTTTACAGTTGCAGGTAATGCCTTAGTGTATATTTCATTTCTATTGCCTATACCTATTCTAAATAAGTGGACCATAACAGGCCAATTAAAGATGCTGCTTGCATGTTGTCAGTGTTCTGATGTACTTCAGACTATGTCACTTCCTTTACTTGTCTAAGATTGTTACAGAAACGGATTGGAAACCTGGGGAGTTCCAAAATAGGGAAACCAAACTCCTCTCTTCTCATCCACAGATGAGTTTGAGGTTCAAGAGCACTTATCCTGTCTCACTAGAGATTTCAGTCTTAAGAAACATTTTAACTCTGTCCCATCCATTTCTACTGAAAGCTTTGTACTAAATAAATAAATAGGAGAGAGCACCTTACCTAGTTTCAACACAAGGACTCCACAGAAAGACTTCAATAAAAAAAAAATTTAAAAAGAGATTGATTTTGCAAATTTGAAAATTAAAATTAGGTGGGTAATTTCTGTATTTTCCTTTCTAAAATTGGTAATTGGGTATCTAAACACAATTCAAGTCTGAAAATCTTTAAAAATTAACAAATCATGTTTTGCATTGTATATCTGACCAAAGGAGATAAAAAGTTACAACTGTGTAGAGATATTTTTAGAGTCCCTGTATTGTCCTGATCCTTATTCTGTTCAAGTCCATTTGAATTTCATTATTATTGGAAACTTTGTCCATGTTTGTTGGAAAGTGAGCACAACAGTGAGAAATCTAGAAAACATAACTTAAGATAATGAAACATAACTAAGTGTTTAAAGATACAGAAAATATTTATTTTTCTATTATTTTTTTTTCTAATAACCAAACCTTTCTCTGAGTATGAAGTGTATAGTATCACAAGAAAAGGGTCAGGAGTCAGTAACTACTGCATCTTTTACACATTGATCACTGATCAAGGAAAGAATCAAGCCAAATTGTTAAGTTGTATTTGTATGTTAACTTTTTATCTTCTTCATACATTATATCATACAAAGACATCAAAACCTTAATATGGATTTTTGCACCTCTTTAACAAAAGTTACTAATAATTAATCCAAATTCCTTTAACACTGGTAATGAGAAATGAAACAAAGACAAGTATGCTTACAACAGAAAGAGTAGTGAACTGGCAAATGGACTGTGACTGACAATCCTCTAAATTATAAGTACACGTATAAAACAAATTAGAAAGTCAAATAGCAATTTCCACACATCATTTCTTTGGATTTGGAGAAATGTTCAGAGGCTACAAAGTATTCCCCTTCAAAATAAAAATATATTTTTAATCCCTTCTCTTTATTGAAATATTCCTGAAATGCTTCTTCAAAAAGTACAAAAAAAAAATGTTAAATTCAGAAAGACTTAGAAAACTTGTTTCTGAAATTTAGAAATAATACAAAATGAGATTTAACAATCTTGAATGTGTCCCAAAGTACATTCCATAGCCAAGTCTGAAATCTGCAACAATAAAAAAAAGAAGACAAATCAAACAAATCTGCAGCAAAATTAACTGTTCTGTGAAAAGTCAAAGCATGGAAACCATTAGCTCTGGTACTCAGACAACAAACTGATACATCAGGAGACTGGTTTGGCAAAGAAGGGTTCTCATGGTGATACACAGGATCTGGAAGTAGTGACAGGTTACAGAATAGGAATTTAGAAATGTTGTCCAAGCATGTAGGGATAATGTCAGGAAAGTCAAAGCTCAGATGGAGTTAAGATGTTCAAGGGACATCAAGGGCAACAGGAAAACCTTCTACCACTCTAATTGAGTATGTGTTGAGTTCTTACAATTGTAAGCACAGATCCAGATGGGCTGATTCCAAGAATGCTCAGAGCTGGCTGATGTGCTTTCATAGAATCATTTAGGTTGGAAAAGACCCTTGGGATTATTGAGTCCAACCATCAACCCTACTCTACAAAGTTCTCCCTGACACCATATCCCCCAACACCACATCTAAATGACTCTTAAACATGTCCAGGGATAGCGACTCAACCACCTCCCCAGGCAGTCTATTCCAGTGTCTAACCATTCTTTCTGTGAAAAATTCTTTCAAGACCATTCTGTCATGTTTGGAAGGTTATGGGCCTCTTTAGGTACTGGTAGGCTACTATAAGGTCTCCCTGGAGCCTTCTCTTCTCCATGTTGAACGATTCCAAATCTCTCAGCCTGTCTTCATAGAAGTGCTCCATCCCTCTGATCCTCTTCGTGGCCCACAGCTGGACTTGCTCCAACAGATCCATGTCCTTCTTATGTTAGGGGCTCCCAGAGCTGCATGCAGTACTCCAGGTGGAGTCTCACCAGAGCAGAGTAGAGGGGTAGAATCACATCCCTCGACCTGCTGGCCACACTTCTTTTGATGCAGCCCAGGATACAGTTGGCTTTCTGGGCTGCAAACACACATTGCCAGCTCATTTTGAGCTTCTCATCAACCAACACACCCAAGTCCTTCTCCTCAGGGCTGCTCTCAATCAATTCTCTGTCCAGCCTGTATTAGTGCTTGGGATTGCCCCAAGCCTCATGCAGAACCTTGCACTTGGCCTTGTTGGACTTCATGATGTTCACGTGTACCCACCTCTCAAGCCTCCCAAGGGACAGCATCCCTTTCCTCCAGTGTGTTGACCCCACCACTCAGATCAGTGTTGTCAGCAAACTTGCTGAGGGTCCACTCAATCCCATTGTCCTTATTGCCAACAAAGACGTTAAAAAGCACTTGTCCCAGTACTGCCCCCTGAGGAACACACCACTCATCACTGGATCACTCACCACTTGGAAATTGAGCCATTGACTGCAACTTTGAGTGCAACCATCCAGCCAATTCCCTATCCACCAAGCGGTCCATCAGTCAAAACCTTGTCTCTCCAATTTTGAGACAAGGGTGTCTTGCAGGATAGCGTTAAATGCTTTGCACAAGTCCAGGTAGATGATATCAGTTGCTCTTCAAATTTGCCAGTTACAAGTCATGGAGCACACTCAAGTTTGCAGATTTCATGAATCTGGAGGACCAGACAATATGCTTTTGGGCAGCCCTGCCCTTCAGAGGGACCTTGACAGACTGGAATAATGGGCCAACAGGAATCTTGTGAAACTTAACAAGAACAAATATAAAATCTTGCATCTAGGAAGGAAGAGCCCCTGGCAGCAGTACAGACTGGTGACTGACTGACTGAGGGGCAGCTCTGAAGAAAAGACACTGGGGTTCCTGGTAGACAGCAAGATGAACATAAGCTAGCAATGTGTCCTGGCAACAAACAAGGCCGACAACATCCTAGTCTATATGACCAAGTCACAGACAGCTGACTGATAGTTTGCCTCTACCAAGGACTTTTTAGACCTCATCTTGAATAGTTTATCCAGTTTCAGGTCCCACAATGCTAGGAAGACACTGTTCAGCTGGAGCAAGTGCAGACAGAACCAGCAACATGGCTGGGGCTGGAGCATTTAACCTGTGAACAGAGGCTGAAGAAAGGGTTTACTTAGCCTGGAGAAGAGACAATTTCAGATTCACATAATAGCATCTTCCAGTATCTATGAGATTACTGAGAAGGGGGAGCCAGGCTCTTCACAGTGGTACGTGTTAGGAGAAAGAAAAACAATAGGTAAAACTTGAAAAAAGAAATGTTTAGACTGAGTATAAAGACTCTTTCAGTATGAGGACAATCAAGTTTTGGAAAAGGTTGCACAGAGAAATTGTACAGTCTCCATCCTTGGAGGTTTTCCAGACAGAACTGGATAAAGCCTTGAGCAATCTGATCTGATCTCACAGCTGACCTGCCTTGAGTCGGAAGTAGGATACAGAACCTCTTGGGTCCCTTGCAGCTTGAACTATCCTATGATCCTGTGATACTAAACTTTCCTGAAGTATCCAGAATTGGTAGAGAGGAGGGCAGGGAACATTTTTGTTGCATGTTTCTGCATAAGCCTTATTAAAATTCAGGATTCTAAGCAAATATAAATAAGCAGAAAGAGATGAATGAGAGGAGACTGACTGAGCACTTAATCACTATTCCCAAAGCCATGGTATATCTTGAGAAGCACGTTAGGAAATCAATTGCTTTGCTTTAAATCTACGAAAATAACTTTAGAATCTGCTAGAACAAGTTGTTCCCCAATGGAAAGAAGCAGCAGCAAAGAAGAAACATATTGTTGAAACACACATGGCTCTCCAGCAGTTAACGAACATGCTCCTGCATAAAATGGAGTGTTTGATAAAGAAGATTACACATTAAGTTTACTTAGCGTAATGCACAGTACATGTTCAACTGAGTATTATATCACTTTCTCTAAACTTCAAATTCCAACATACTTAGAACATAATTCAGTATTCACTTTGCTTAGCACAAACTAATCTCAAACAAACACTGCAGATTTCCAATTGACATTCTAAATATGCACTTGAGAAAGGAAAAAATTAAACAAGAAGAGGAAAAGGAAAAAACCCAACAATGTATGACTCCCTCAGTTGGAAAGAAAAAGGCCCTCTCCAGCTTATTTTCCCCAACTTAACCACGTTTTTAATATGTCTAAGAATCCTTAAATTAGTTTGACTGTGTTTCTTTCTCCATACACAGGTATAACTGCTATAGGTTAATAAATGCAGGGTTTGGAATTAGGAGTGGCTATAGTCCAGGAATAGATTGTTATATGATCCACAAATATTAATGAAAGCAATACCCTCAGTGTGGGATGTTTGTCTTAGGGAAAGCAATTCATAGGAAATAGGAGAGACTTCAGGAAGTGAGAGATTTTGGCGTTTGATTAACATTATTACATCAACTTTATGGTACCATTTTTTATTATTAATCTTTGCAATAACTGCACACTATTAGAAAGAAACACTTCTGCTATCATAAAACAGAGTTTGTTTTACCATACACACCTATACTGCATATTTTTTCATGACATTCATGTAATTTCAAGGCATAAAACATGAAATATATTACTTCAATACAATAAGACTGCAACTGTAAATATATGCCTCTTCTCCCCATATTCAATTTTTAAACAATACTTTGTCCTTGTTCAGCTAAAAACATAAGTTCCAAATTTCAGTTCAACAGATTCAACACAAATTGTTATTTTATTCACCCACCCCCCCCACCCCCCTCCAATTTTCAACAGAATTCTACTTTCTACTTGATCCTCTGAATAAATCTTATTTTCTAGAAATTTGGCTCAATTACACCTATACAACATAGGGAAATGAATATCATTCCACTGATTCCAATGAGCAAATAGTTGGTACATTGTTGGATGCATAGCAGGTGTCATAGTTTCTTTTTAGGTTTAAGCTATACATTTTGAAAACACAGAAATTATGCATAATTTTTACAAAATCCAGTTGCAAAATAGAACTGAAGGTTTAGGCTGAAAAGATATGCAATTTGTTTGACCACAAAAACTTATCAATGCAAGAGAAAAATGAAGACAAAAAGAAGTAAAACTTAGGTCATTGAAAGCAAAGCACAGCAAGTAAGACAGTGTCTGGTATCTCATAAAAAGGTCTATTAAAAATGGGGTCATGTAGGTGGAATAAGACACAGCCAGGCCTTTTTATATTTCTACACATGTGCACATGATCCATTCATTGCATAGTACAAGATGTGGTATGCTACAACAAGAGAAAAAAATATTGCTCTCGTTCTTTTAGTTTTGATAAACTGCTAGGTTGATTGCGCATGATGATTCATAAAATCTCCGACTTACCATCCATTTATAGAAATTTAAACCACCTGTTTCATTTTGTGGGATTTTTTTTTTTTCTTTCTTTTTGGTATCCCATGAAAACAATAACTTTGGAATTATTAAGAATAGGAAAATGATACTTGAAATGGAAGAAATAATTTGGTTCCTTTAAAAATACAATCTAACAGTATGAATCATAGAATAAGGAAATAGATTTGTTTCCTTAGTCTTCAGCTAATCAAAAGAAATTTTACACACTTGTACATCTTTTCCACAACATAGAGCAAAATCCACTCTGTTATACAGTAAATGTATAGGACATCCACTAATATCAATGTTGCTACACAGTAAAGTGAAAATACCTCCAATCTATCAAAAAAAAAAAAGGCCATTCAGCATCAAAGACTGGAATAAATTGTGACCTCTCTTCTTCTTAATCTGAACAAACACACACAATTTTATTTTTTTATTATTATTTTGAATTAATTTCAGTCCAGGGAGTTCCAGGGATGTCGAAATAATGAGTTATAATCCTTTGAAATCTATCAATAATTGTTTAGCAGAAACTCTGACAGTTTCTCATCTCTAGTTCAGGAGAGCCATTTGATGTCACTAAAATAATTTAACAACAGATGTCTTAAACCATGACTTTCCTGATATTGTCCATACATTTTCTATGCTAATATGCAGCTCAAATCAAAGGTCTTTCAGAGTTTCAGATTGTATGGCCTTCATATCACAAGGAAGGCAAGGCCATAAGGAACATGTATCATTGAGAAGGAATCCACTAAACAGAGTGCTAAATCTTCTTCTGAAATTTCTAGTTAAGTCCCTCTGACTCTAACAGAACTGAAACTCTATTTACATATTAAAATTGTTCCATAAATTTTAACAAAAAGAAATGTTTCTTATTGATCTGATATTAAGACAATAAAAGGCTACCTGATATTTTGACAATCATTAATTCCTTATTTTCTGCAATAGAAGAAGTGGAGTACAATACACCAGAGAAGTAAACATTTTTCTGTTACCTTCAAAATCTTCACAGAAGAATGCACTAGCATAAAAAGACCCAAGATCTCTCATCCATAACTTAAGGGACTTATGAACAGGTGAAAGGATGAAGGAGAAAAAAGTTGGTGACTTTTAAAGCTTCTTAGTTTTAGGTTTAGCTCAGCATCTTCTTTTGTGCAATCTGAAGTAGAACTGCCTCACAGATGGTGTAACTGTGTTTCTTCAATGCAGGTCCTCAATGCACAACTGATTTCACACTGATATTGACTCTCTACACAGCTGTGTAGACATCTGGTAATATATATTTCAAAACATATTTTAGAACAAGTACTTGACTTTAAAGCTAAATGAACTTTTTTTTCAGTGAGCCATTAATCATTGAAAAAATGCAATTTTGGATTAACCAAATATGATTTGAATTGATGAGTAGTTTTCACTGAAATGAAAACTGTAAAAGTTCAAAAAATATCCAAACTATTTTTTCTGACATCTTCAGAACTCTCTGCTACTGGTGATAATGAAGAGTTAGAATTATGGAATATAGAAAAAAAAATTTTATTTTCTCTAAATAGCAATATCCCTTTCTGGAGGGATGATTATTTTTCTAACCTGTGCAATACAGAACACAGTCAATGTAAACACTGGGAACAAGTTTCTGGCATTTCTCATAACTACCAGGTTCAAGAGTTCCCTCAAGGGGAACACTTCCAGCAAGCAAGGAGCATCAAAAAAAGGTTTCACTTATCTGGCAACAGTGACCCAAACTCATAGCTATTCAATTAATGAGTTTCCATCCAGTCTCTTGCAAATTTAGAGATGCTTCTCTAGCCCTGCATTTTTTCAGATGTAATTTAAGTAAAAAAAATGTAGAATTACTACAAAAAGTAACAAAAAAATAACTGGAAGTAGTTTAACTGTGGTTTTGATTTTTTATGACTCAAAGTTATAGTTGTTATTTTTTATATATAATTTTTCATCTTTATTAATATCTGCTCATAAAGCAGTATCTTCAGAGTTCATGGTTTATTGCTGAGCAACTACAGGGCATTGTAGTGAGAGCTGAGCCTGTAACAATTTTTTGATCAGATGTTAAATACAATTTACAGCATTTTCAATGAAAACTTTTTGATTTTGCAGTGTGGTTAGAAATTTTCCTCGGACCAAAATGCCATTTGGCTTAAGTGTTACCCTCAAGACCTTATCTCTAGCTACCCTAGGGAAAATATTCTCTTGAGATATGCAAAAAACCTGAGGGTTACTTAAACTAGTGTGCAAACACTACATTAGAAAAAGAAATTTTAAAGACCTGTAGCAAGCTACATTTAGGGTATAGTGATTATGAGTTACCACCATTCAAGCAGTCCCCAAACTCAGTAGAGCAATTTGAGTTAGGAAAGTAAGGGCACTGAAAACTTTTTAGATTAATACCTTTACAGGCTTGATATTGCCTAACACAGATATATACCACAACTGTACAAAAAAGTTTCTATGAGCTAGTTACCACACTGAGGTAATAAAATGGGCTGCACTAGAAGTTGTCCTTTAGGCAAAAGGATGAAGAAATGCATTGTCCTTTAAACAAACTGTCTCTCTCTCCTATTACTTGGTGAACTGCAATCAACAGACTACCTCCAGACTGACTATAGAAAGCAGGATTTTTTGTGCACTGCAAGAACTGCATGTTGATGATCTTCACTGAGGTTAGTAAATAAATTAATAAACATTTTTGCTCTACTCCAGTCATGTATGAAGCCACATGTTATAAGAAAAAAGCATAACAGTAAGGTATTGCAGTGAATACTCTCCAGCTGGCTACTGCACCCGGGTCTTCCTCTGGTAAAAGAGTTCCCATTAGATGTTCATTGATCATTGTAAGCCTTGATATATAATACTGCACTGCATCCATTTTCTAACGCCTCTCACTATTCCAGAACGTTTAGTTGATTAATACTGGTTCTTGGCACAGAGTTCTACATGTTCCTGATTAATGCAGTCTAAGGTTGCTCCCCTCTATTTTTTTTGCATTACTAATGAATGGGCAAAGCAAAACTGTGCACTTCCACAAATGCTCTCCCAGGTATGATATAGACTTGGCAGCTGAATTGTTAATGTTACGTTGTTAATGCACTTTGGACAGTCATTCACTAAATATCAGATAAAACATTTTAACTGTTCTAATTACAAGCTATTCTTCCTTTCCAATGTCTCATGTACTATTTCTTAGTCATTAACAGGCACATTAATACATTTTCATATTTTATATCATAATCTTTGCTTCTGTTGTGCGCTGTAGAAGTCTTGACAAAATCTCAGAAATGTTAATAGCAAATCAGATATTTTAATAGACACACTAGTAAAGTTAAATAAACTAATTAACTTTCCAAGCAGGGATTAGGCAGAATTCAGGTCCTTAAACTAATTACTTCAATATCAAAAGCTCCTGCTTAGCTGCTTTGTATAATACAGGATGTATCTAAGTGGGTGGATCCCTCCCTGCTTGAATTTATTTCTCCCTGGAGTTTTAAGCATGTACTGAATCAGAAGTACTCCAGACTGAGCAGCCTGGTGATTATCTCCTTTCTAAATTTCACTGGACCCAGAGGAACCCAGGCATTTCTCAGAACATGCTCAGAACAAATGTAGAAAATTAAATATCTTATTAAATATAGTTATGACTGCTGTCTATTCTGAAATGACAGGAGGTAGAGCAGCTGCCATTCATCTTTCTGAAGTGTTAACCTATTGATTATAATACTTTCCCATGAAATACCTCCATGATTTCCAAACCCTCCTATACCTGTATTTCCAAAGCACACATTTTCCAAACAACTGGGAGTGAGAAAACATATAAAGAGAAAGGCACTCTGCAAGGATAATGCCCTTGTGAAACCTAGGGGAAATGAAGGAGAAGGAGGTGAGAAAGAGTAGCCACTTTCCTGCACTATTTCTGCATGTCAGAATGCAGAATTACTCCTATGAGCTGTGAATAATGAGTGTCTGAAACACTAGAATAGAGAGTCAATTGCTTCTGCCAACCTACTCTTGTCCGGTAAAGCTTGACTTCTTTTCTGCAAAACTCAGACACAAAAGCAGACTGCAAAACCAGCAAAGTTTAAAGCCTTTGAGATTGGGGCTTGCATCTTGTTTGGCAATATATGTGGTCTTTAACTGCTTTATGCTGAATGAAACTCTTCTCTCTGCAGAGGGTTTGTACCAGTAGGACATTATATAAAAGCTGACACCTTTACTGCCTCTTTTAAAGGAAAAGATTCCTGCTTTGAAATACGCATCTCAGGAGAGGCTTCTGGGGCCCCAGTGTCAAAGATACAGAGTCCTGCAGCACATGTCCATGCTTGAGAGAGAGGTGGTGTTTCAACACAGTATGGCAGACAGCAACTGTTGTTTGTGCGATTTTTAGAATACACAGGAGAAGTATCAAATAGTAATTTGTGATTAACAATAAAATAAATCTACTAGAGGAAAGGAAAGTATGACACTTTTTCACTTCCAGCACTTAAAATGCATCAGGAATCATCATATTTACCTATAAAGTAATGGTACAGTAAATATTGATGTACTTAATGTAGAAGATCATCATTGTCTTCCTGACTGCCTTTCTAATGGATGTTTACAAATTGCACAAAAACAACCAGCAAACTGCATCCTGATCTTATAAATGACCTCATCATCAGAGGATACTGAAACCCTCCCAGCTCACAGGCTATCAGCCTGTCAGTAGCACCCCGCACATAGGCTCATCAGTATCAATTGAATTAACCTTGTGTAGTCACGAAAGCAAAAAGGCATGAATTAAATCTGTGACAGGATTTAATTTAGCCATCATGAGTAGTTAGGTGATTGTTGACTTTGTCTTTCAAAACTATGATTAATATCAATTTCATAAGCACTACTGAAACAATATCAAAACTTTCATATAATAGAAAGGTAAAATAGTTCAGCCAGAAGTGAAGCCAAACACTGTAAATATTATGATCAAATAGAAATCTAACAGTCATTTTCAAGGATAATGAATGAAAAATTACAACTTCCACAGCTATCATATGTTTTCAAATTGCTCTTTATCCTACTTTTTAAGGATATCTTATGAGATTTGCACCCTTTCTCCAAGAGAAGCTTTAGGTTTATTATTGCAGAAAACTTCACTGACATCAGAAAACACTTACTGAAAAGCTGACAGTTGGTGTGATTACAGATGGTCCCACAAGTGCACTTTCACATTGGGAAAAACAAACAAAACAAACCCCCAATGCCCACAGACACTATTTGCTGGAATCTCCCTTAGATAATTTTCTGGGATCATAATTTTATAATTTTTTTCAGAATAAAACCAGCATTTTTCAGGTTTTTTTGTTTCTTTGCTTTAATTTAGAAATCTTAATCACCATTTCCCTTTTGAAAAGTTTCCTTAATGGTCAAATATTAATCATAGAATGGTTAGAGTTGGAAGGCACCTTAAAGATCATCGAGTTCAACCCCCTGCCATGGGATGGGACACCTCCCACTACAGCAGG
>VXAK01006448.1:0-17212 GCA_013399435.1 Arenaria interpres | reverse complement strand
TGTTGGCCTCTTCTCCCAAGGGAATAATGACAGGACCAGAGGAAACGGTATGAAGTTGCGGCAGGGGAGGTTTAGACTAGATATTAGGAAGAATTCCTTTACTGAGAGGGTGGTCAGGCACTGGAACAGCCTGCCCAGGGAGGTGATGGAGTCACCATCCCTGAAGGTATTTAAGAAACATGTAGACGTGGCTCTTCAGGGCATGCTCTAGTACCTGGGATTATTGGTTTGTGGGTGGGTGTGATGTGGTGGGGTGTTGTATTTTGTGGTTGTGTTTGGTTGGTTGATTGGTTGGTTTTTTAAGGTTTGACTCGATGATCTCAGAGGTCCCTTCCAAACATGATGATTCTGTGATTTTGTTTCTGTGAAATTACTAGTGAGAAAAAGAAAAGAAGAAAAAAAAAAAAAAGGCATTTGAGAGACATTCAGACTCTCATCATATGATGCTCTATTCGTTTTGCTTTCTGGTTATTTCCCAATGTTATAATACTTGAGTTATAGCATCCAGACAAAATCTGTTTAATTTAACAAGTCAGTTATGGATGAACTCATAAATCAATGATGATGAAGAGAAATATGTTATCAGTTTAGCTGAATTATGAATTGAAAATAGTAGTTTCACAGTTGTAAAAGAGTAATAATTATGCCAGATTTCCACGTGTGGCCTGGCTTGATGTTTTTTGTTGTTATGCTCTTAAGATGTAAATAGAAAAAATGGTTTGATGATATACTACAGCAATTGTATAAATAAATCCTCTTCATTTTCCCAATTTTGTTTTCCTGCTCCCGTAGTAGCATGCATTTATGAATCATCTACCTTAAAAATAGTTTATAGAGTACATTTAATCCAAAATTTAAAGACACTTTTAAGCTTCATATTTATTTTTCAAGAACCGATGAAAAATTACCGTGAACTACACCATCATATCATTTCCATTATGTTTGGGAAGGAAAACGAAAGTAGACCGTGCATTATTTGTCAAGATCTTCTTTGCTGTGGCTTGGTTTCACAGCCTCTTCTGCTCCAATGATGAAAATTGAACATAATTTTCATATAAGCCCTTACTGCAATAGACTGTGGCACCCTTCAGAACAAAGAGGCAGAAACAAACCTTACAGAAAAAAGAGGCTAAAAAGCTATTCTCAGAGATGTCAGTAAGTGCAGCTGAATTAAGCCTTCCCTACAATCAGCTCCAAACAGTTTGCTATATAATAGGAAGGTGCTTGAATATTATATTTGGATATCCCTGACTCTGTTTAAGGTTCAATAATATTTGACATTGACATCCTGTCATGAAGAATTAGTTAAAAGATTGGATCTAAAACAACTAAGGAGGATGTGATATGTATGTAGGTGTTTGAAAAGCATGGATATGAAAAAGAAAGATAAATTGTTGAAGCTGATTATCTAACTGGTAGTCCCAGTAGTGTGTAACTTGGTGAGAAGAAATTATATGAATCCAAGAAGGATTAAGGTTGAAGATCAGCAATGTCTTAATTGAGGCGGACAAGACAAATCATAGAATCCAGGCTCAGTAACAGTAATGAGTAGAAGTCCCATGACTGTTGACTTATAGGTAAGAATAATTTTCTGGTAATGGAATAAATACACCTTATGCTGAAATCAATAAGAACATATTGTTGACTTCTCTGGGAGTTGTATAAGGTCTAAATGACTTGGCAAATATCTCCTGATTCATCTTTTATGCACCTGTGAAAATTAACTGCTTTAGTCAAGTCTCCCTTACAGAAAGACATCTCTTACCAAGTAAGTCTTTATTGAATCTTTGCCTTTCTTTGAATATAAACCTAGTAACTGAAGAAAATTAATTTAATTTAAAAGTCTGAGATTCAGAAATCAAAACTCCATACAGCATAGGATCATGAAACAATGACCAAGAGAAAGGGAGGCACTGAATTGCCTCCAAAGGTCTCATCTACACCTATTCTCTTTGACTGTTTTTGGGGACAAACTTTTAGTAGGGCCTGTTGCAACAGTACAAGGGGTAATGGTTTTAAACTAAAAGGTGGTAGATCTAGATGAGATATAAAGGTGAAATACTTTACAATGAGGGTGGTGAAACACTGGAACAGGTTGCCCAGAGAGGCGGTAGATGCCCCATCCCTGGAAACCTTCAAGGTCAGATTGAACAGGGCCCTGAGAAACCTGATCTAGTTGAAGATGTCCCTGATTATTGCAGAGGAGGTTGGACTAGATGATCTTTAAGGTTCCCTTCCAACCCAAACTATTCTATGATTCTATGGATCACATAATCACAGAATGGTTGAGGTTGGAGGGGGTCTTTGGAGGTCTGGAAGTCTGGAGGACTCTATCATTGCATCAACTCACTAAGGACACTCAAAATCTGTGGAGATACATGGTTGTTCAAGGCTCTATCTCCTAAAGTTATAAACATAGATAATTTGTTTGTCCTACTGAATTAGGGAAATAGCATCTCAGAAATTTAGGAGAATCTCACTATTGTAGGTCAGATTTTTGTTTCATTCTGCATATATCTCCTTGCTTCCTCAAAAGCACTCAAACAAAAAGAAAAAAAAAACTCAGGTGGAATGAGATTCTTTTCCAAACTTTGTGGTTGCATCATCACTTTCCTTGAAAGGTAATGTATCTTTGTCTGATCTTTCAGACATAAAAATGAAAACTGTCCAAAAAAACAAGTTTAAATTCCTTTCTGGAGGGTTAAGTAGATCATTTGTCATTGAAGTCTTGTTAGTTTGGCTGCTGACAAGTCAGAAAGAAAAATGTTTTAGCAAAGCCATATAAAGATCCTAGTAAAGGATTGCAAATCTCTTTGGGATCTTTCCCAAATTTTGACTACTAATCAGTGGTAGGCCTTCACGAAGGTTATATGTTTGGAAAAGGCAAAACAGTAGCATCAGTTAAATAAAAATAGATAAGTAATGAGGAACTAAAGGAAGTATTCTCCCTATCCTTATAACAGAGACTCTTTTTCTCCTAAAAGCTCACTGTCTTCGCTACATCTGTATTTTTAGTGGGTTGGGCAGACTTTTAACTTCTCTGATAGAGTTAATTCTAAGATGTCCAAAGAAAACTGATACATATTAACTCCTAATAATATTAAATTGTTCCAAATGCAATACAAGTAGCTCAAAAGATTCTTCAAGTTTATAGTGACTAACAGTGAATAGAATGGCTGGAACAGAAATATCTTTCAGCATGAATATATATCTCCATATATTTCTCTTTGTATATATATGTAGTGTATATATAAGCTTATATATATGCTTATATATGTAGAGAAAGAGAGGTGGTGGGGAGAGATTATATATGATACTTACCCTGCCTGTGCTAAACCAAATAGTAAAGTATCAAGGCCAGGCTGTGAATTCATTAATTCAGCTGGTGATTGCATTAGAGCTAAGAGAAGAACTGCTGCTTTTAACAGTCTTGGAGTGTCTATGTGAAATATAAGAATGGTTTATACAAATTACTCATGTGACCTCCCAAATAAATTGATTGAATTCAAACTCTTGGCAGTCCTTGCTCTAAAGTCTGAAAATGAGGTAGTTAAAAATAATATTAATAAAAAATATATTTAATGCTGAATATACAAGATAAAATTTCTAATGTGTGGTAATCAGCATTTTTGTCTGCTTCCACACAGTAACCATTTTTAGGAATAACTGTAATGAAAAAGCAGTAAAGCTCAAGAAGTACCAGACTGTGGTTACTCATACACACGTACAAAAAAAGTATATCCAATCAGACAGTTTTTAGCATTAAATTATATATATTTAAGTATTCTCATTCATAACATGTCTCTAGATTATTTCTCTGGATTCATTTATGTAATGGAAAACTTCCAGTGTTCACAGATCTAAGTATTACGTCAGTCTGGCTTTAGTCATTGATTTCATTAAATCCAGTCAAATTTCGCCTGAATTAGGACTGAATAGAAACTTTCTAAAGACTGAACTTTTCCAGATACTAGCTATGGTACAGCTTTAATGCTAAGGCCATAGGGACAACAGAAAACTCTCACTTCTTTTAAAAATAATTTACCAACTGTTATGTACAGAAGACAAATAAAGACACAAAGTATGTCCCAAAGAGATTACAACCCATATACAAACTAGATCAAATGCCTGAAAACCTGATATCACAGAATCGCAGAATGATATGGGGTTGGAAGGGACCTCTGGAGATCATTTAGTCCAATCCCCATGCCAAAGCAGGTCCTCCTAGAGCAGGCTACACAGAAACGTGTCCAGGCGGGTTTTGAACGTCTCCAGAGACAGAGACTCCACCACCTCTCTGGGCAGCCTGTTCCAGCACTCTGCCACCCTCAAAGTGAAGAAGTTGCTCCTCATGTTTAGATGGAACATCTTATGTACAAGTTTGTGCCCTTGTCCTGGTGTCTTCCTTCACAGCTATACTTAGTTAATATATTTGGAAGTCATTATAGCTTAATATACACATTGAGTAACAGTGAGCCTTGAGGATGTTTGCATTTGCAGGAAATGTATACATCAGATTAGCAAAAAGAGAAGAAAGAGGAAGAGTTATCATAGAGAAAAATGGGGGTGGGGGGAATAAAGGGATGGAGCTAGACAAAAGAAATTAGTCTTAAAATCAGGTCTGTAGCCAAGGAACATATATAGTTTTCTTGTGACCTTTCTCCAGAGCTTATATGAAGATGTTTCTGCAAGTGACAATGTGGAAGAACATACAGTTTGAGACAAGAGAGAGTTGAGGAAGAGATGCTGGTGCCAGGTGTGAAAACACACAAGAAGGGCTTAAAAAAAAAAGTTCAACCAAGAAAAACGTGGTGAAATGAAAGTTGATTAAATGGGAAGATTCATAAGAATGGTGAATAGCCCAAAGTCATTAGCCTTGGGGACAGAGAAAAAAGCAGATTTGTGTGTCCACACAGCTATTTCAAGGGGAGATGGGGATGGTTGGGAAGAAAAACACAGAAATTGTGACAAAAATCAGAATTTTGTGTGAGGTACTGTTGTATTTACCGTTGAGGCGGCCTTATTAATATGTGAAGTCTTTCCATTTGTTTCAATGGGCTTGGAATCAGGGCATTAAAGAGCTTAGCATACTCACCAGTTTCACATCCCTCCTCTAAATATTCATATTCTCAGAAAGCATTTTTTCCTGCTGTGTGGTTTATTTTGTTTAACTAAAAATGGATGTACAACAAAGACTGGTGCTTAAAATAATATTTTGGGTCCAATTTAACCCCAGCATGTCTTACATGATACTGAATTACATGATGTTATTTGAGATATTCTGAAGACAACTTTTCATAATAATTAATATAGTTTCTCTCAGCTCTGTACCATCTCCCAAATGTCAGCTTACTTGGGTCACATCCAGAAGAAGCACTGCAGTGCTGTCAGGAGAGCTGCCGTTCTCTGGAAGGGATAAGAAAATCAAACTCCTCTCTCCCTGTGGCAAAAAAAAATTTTCAATATACTTTAAAAAAAAATATTTTTTTAGTTTTGTGTTGTCCAATATATTGTCATTCTGATGACTAAATTATATTCTGAAACAAAATTACTGTCTTAAAATAATTTTTTTAAGTGCTTTCCAATACAATGTATTTCCAGATCGTAGTTTATGAGAGGAAGGATTTATTATTTTATATTGAGTGACTGGGTTATTCCCAGTTTTAGGTCACTGTAAAGTATATCTCCAGTTAAGGATATGGTTAAGTCCCTGACTGAAATAGGCAGATAAATTAACAACTCTGCTAGTACAAATGTATTTATGCATGATCAATTTAGGGTGAATGAGATGCTTCATTAAAATAAAAGTGGTTCCTAAAAGAATTTAGTCTGGTGTATACACAGTATTGTAAGAACTGAACTTTATGGATGCAATTGAGATATTAATGTAAGAAAGCACAGACCATAGCGAGGGGGAAAAGGGTTGTTTTAGTTATTTGTATGAATATGCATAATTTCAATATTTATACATAAGAAAGAAAAAATCTTAAATAAGTTTATTTGATCTTCTTCCGTAAATATCTGTACATAAAAAAATATGCATCTTATAAAAAGAAACAACTAACTAAGGAAGCAGAGATTCTGTCGAAAGGGATATAGGTGACTTATAGTGCGTTGTAATCTGTTCGTAGATCAGCCATGTGTAAGAGGGATGTATTACCTAACTGCATTTCTAAGCCCTTTGCTGAAGTACTGTGTCAATTTGGGGTACAGACTAAAAGAAAGATGAAGTCTGATTGAAAAGGAAGGTAAAAATAATGATCAAAGACCTAGAAAAATACGACTGATGAGATAAGATTGAGTGAACTGGTGGTGTTACATCTGGAGAAGTGAAAATTGCTACCTTTTTTCCTCTAGGTCCTGAACTATGCTGCAAAGTGGAATAGAATAAACAGGCTTCATTTTCCTGTTGGACAGGAGACAGTTCTGGAATAACATTGCAGCAGGGAAGGTTCAGATTAGAATTAAGGACAATGTATTAGGAGTAAGGAGAGTTCAGCACAGAAGAATATTGCCTGAGGATGCTGCGGAATCCTTATCAGTGGAGGGTTTTGATAATAGCCAAACATTTGTCAGGAATGATACAATTGATTTTGCCTTTTTGCAGGAAAGTGAGCTAAATAGCCTGATAAAGTGCTTTCAATTATTTTTCTATCATTTCAGCACCTAAATAACAATATTTAATACATTTGCATACAATACTTTAGAAAACGAAAGTATAAAGACATCTTTGAACTAAACTCTACCACATTCCTGTTTTCAAACCCATCTGGAGTTGTTAAAATTTTAGGCCTGTTATGAATAAGAAAAATGTGAGTTAGTGATACCTATTCTTTCTTCGAGTAGTCCTTAATCTTTAAACTACTGTAAAAAGAATGACAATTGTTGGAATAAAAGGCAAATGAAAAATGCAGGGATCAAAACGGGTTCAATTTATAAACTACTAGCTTAAAAAAGAAAAAAAAAAAACAGGGACTTTTACCTCTGTCCTGCTCTGCCTTTATGTTACGCATAAAATAAGAAAATACAATAATGGTAACATCATACGTCCTTGTTTCTGTCTCAAATTTGCACTTTATTTTCAAAATCACTAAGCAGTGGTCTGCCTGTTCTGTCAACTCAACAGGAATGTCCATTAATCTGAAGATAAA
This sequence comes from Arenaria interpres, assembly GCA_013399435.1. Classification (NCBI taxonomy): domain Eukaryota; kingdom Metazoa; phylum Chordata; class Aves; order Charadriiformes; family Scolopacidae; genus Arenaria; species Arenaria interpres. Next base: position 10,061 of record VXAK01006448.1, on the reverse strand, counting down.
TAGTGTTAAGGCTATCTGTATTGCATTAGCGACAACAAGTAGATGCACTTACAATGAAAAGTGTTAGTGGTTGTATGAGTGATATCACCTTTTAAATGAAACCTTGCTGTAAGATTCTCACTACAGCTGCCTACTTACCTGAGTGAAGGTTGATGGCCACTCAGTAATTTTGCAGTTCAAAATGATGCAGACATATGTACCGATCCAAGTGTATGGATTTCTACACGCTAGCTTTAAGGTAGAGGTTAGTTGTTCTCTGCCGATTACCTTAATCCATTGTAATGATTTCACTGCATGTTGGTTTGCATGCTGTCAAAAACTTAAAAGCGCACATGCATACACATATGTATTTCACTTAAATACCTGTGTGTATGTATAAGTTTAAATTAAGAAAAATGATAAGATGACAGTAAGGGAAAAAGGGTTTACTTTTGCAAAATAAAATACAAACTGTTCTTGTTCCTAAAAAGCAATATAATGTGGACAGTTATTTGAAGGAGTCCTAATACAGTTCAGTTGCAATAAAGGATTAAAATGCCAAAATTCTTGGCACAAATAGAAGTTATTTCATCTTCTGTACCAACCTGTATTTACAGTTAGAAATGCTTTCTAATATGCTATCCAAATCTCTTTTGTTGCAAATTGAGCTGATTACTTATCTTACCCTGCGTAGACAGAGAAGACGATTGAACACAGTTTCCCTTACAAAAGATTTGAAAACTTGTGTCTTTCTTCAGAGGCACTTTTGTCTAGAATAGTGTTTCTTATCCTGTGACTATCATCTGATGCTATTCTACTGGCTGTTTAAATTGGAAGTATTCAATTAGCTTTAATTCAGCCATTGCGTATGCCGGTGGCAGTATCTTATTACAAGGAATTCTTTTTTCTTTTCTGACATTAAGGAAATTTATATTTTCAAACGACATTACTTACCTACTTGAAGAAATTACTCTGAAGTAGGGTGTGAATTTAAAGTGCAACAATTCCTGAGCCCTGATGGGGAAACTTGTACTACACAATCAGTCAGAGATAAAGGACCTTGCTGGAGGTGATTTCAGTTATTTTAGTGGAATTTGCTGCTGAAATTATGGCTGCTTCTGAAACTAACTCTTCAGTTCAAAGTCACTTTCATCAAGTTTCTGTCCTCTCTGGTGGGACATATGTGTCCTTGTGTGACTTGCAGACTGTTCCTTCTTGGCTCAGAAATAGGAGTCCATGCATTTTCTGTGTGAGGAAATGTGTCCATAACTCTGGCTTCACACTCTCCAGAATCCTCTGGATCCCTGGGATGAGCTGATACTCCCTTGCCAGCATAATTCTGGAGAAACTTCACTCATCTTTGAAAAATCTGAAGCCAGCCAGGTCAATACAAAAATCTAGCAGAAACTTCCAGCAAAATGAAGGTTGTAACATCACTAGAGAAGTGGAAACCTTCTGGATTAACCAAACTATCTGTGATCTGAGAATCAAGCATTTTTGTTAACATGGCAAAAGTAAAACAGCAAAAAAATACATATTTTTCTTCCGTGATGACCCTGATAAAATCTCTTCAAAATCTCTTTATGCTACAAACAACCTCTTTCACAGAGTCCTAAAAGAATGCTCTCATCATCCGTGTTTATATTTTATTAGCTGTTAAGCACTACCTAACAAAGATAGCCACTGACAATGAAATGAGACAACAACAAGGTTATTTAGGAGCACAGCATTGATAGGTGAGAATTAAAGATTGGTGTGAGATTTAACCAAGCCCTTGATAGAGTGATGTGTCTAAGAAAAAAAAATCTTTCTCTGGATCCACCCAGATGTGCTCCAGTTTATCAGCATCATCAATGCAAAGCTTCCATCTGTAGAAGTGAATTGTGCTTCTACCAGAGAAGTAAAGGGGAAAAGCTTCGTAACCAAAGAGGTTCTGATTTCTCCATGATACTAGTGTAATTGTCAATCTTTTAAATTCCTGTGATAAAACCAGACTTTGAAATTAACTGAGCTGAGCTACCAACTTCTCAGGACAGGTCTAGAAATAACCTGTTGGCTATGCAAACCTACACTGAATAGGAAAATGGCAATTGAGTTCCCATTATACACCATTAGCTTGGCCTCCTACGAGGCTCCTGTGGTGAGGAGCGTAATCAACCCACCTACAGACAGTGCGATTTCAGACGTTTTAATGCCATAGCATTTCTAGGCCAACCTCCATTCTCTGTGAAAACACAGTACTTGATCCATATTTGGATAAGGAGATGTCCTACTGTTATGGACATTAGATGGAAACAGCAGTGCTAATAGTAGCTTCTCATCAATCACCCTAGGTTTCTGTTATTCAAAAAAAAAAAGGAAAAAATCATGTCAGAAAGAACAGTGACAGAATCAGTCCAGCGATGTGATCCAGCAATTTTTGAAAATACATACAAGCATTGATGTTGTGCATTAAATTCAGGTATAGACAGTTATTGCCACCAATATTGTATTTAAAATCTTGTGTCTAAAGCTGGGATCTTTGCCTGTGAGTACTCCTACTCCTTGGCAAAGCTAGAGAGCCAAGAACTATATATCTTGATATAGGTTTGTGGCAAATGTCAAATGTGTTCATGCCTGATTTTGTCGTGTCAGCTGTCATTTTGCCCAAAGAACTGTTGAGAAAATGAGGCATATTTTGATTGCAAAACACTGAAGTATCAATTCAATTTCATACCAGCAGAGGTACCCTAGTAAGATAAGGTTAAGATAAGATTATTGGATAATTAAGACATTAAGAGAATTAAGAAATTAAGATGACAGGGTTTTATTTCAAAGAAGGCATATTCTTTTATATATATTATTTTTGTTCACTTATATTAAGACAGATTCAGTACAAGACACTGAGCTTGTGCATAAACCTGCATTATAGAACATCCCATTACTTTGCTTCTTGATTTAGTCTTTGAGTGAATTGAGTACTGGAAATTTGATGAGGTTTTCACTGTCACAAATAGTCTGAAAATTTTGTCTGAAAATTTTGTGTAAAAATTGTTTATCTGTTTTAGTATTGGCATTTTTACTAGCTTTTCAGTGATCTTTCTGGCTTCTGCTGGGCCTGCTTAAAAGGACATTCATATATGATGATCTTCATAGGTCTTTCCAGGGATGACAGGCTTGATCATGACATATTTTCTTGTCTCAGATTTCCTAGGACGCATCATTTAATTGTTAGTCATGTTAGTATGTCGCCAAGTACACAACTGTCATTAGCTGGCTTGTATGGGAATTAAATATTTTAGATCTTGTAACATGTAGTTTCCTTAATTTTGTGTTTTTCTTTGACATATCATTTCACACTTAACTATAAATAATAAACTACTTAGCTCATACACATCAATAAGAAAGTCTGTTAGAAGTGAGAGATTGCTTGCTTAATACCAACAAGTACTTTGGAGAACATCAAATCCCCTGACAGATGAGTGTTGCCACAAGGATTTATTTTGTTCAGGCTTTAACTAAAATAGCTTCAGTTGAGTTTTGCTATTTAAGGATATTGAAGTAGAAGGTTATAGCAAAATGATTTATAGATAGTAATTGCATTTCCCAGCTTACCTATTTCCATAAATGAAATCACAGATTCAATTTGTACTTGATCTTGAGCACAACAATGTCATTATTTGTATACTCATCAGTTTAACAAGAAAGTAGTTTTCTTTTGTTCACCCCCAAAATATTTACAAGTTTTGGGATACACATTAGTTTTAATTTTCTTTTTCTCCTCATAAGATACACAGAAAGATGTTTCTATACTTTAGTACAGAATATTTAGATTGTTATATAAAAGAATAATCTGAATTTTGAAGTGGTAAGGGAAGCATAGCAAAGGTACGTGTTCTTATACTGTATTTTTATATGCTATGTAATCAGCATCCTACAACAGGGGAATCAGAAAAAATATTGAGTCCTGCTTTGTATCTGAAAATGAATCTTAATTAACTCATCTTTAGTTGCAGGGTTAACACATGACCAAATCTGTTATTTCACTAATTTGATTAGACAAAATCATGTTGGACTGAAGGAGCAAGAAACATCATATTTTGACCGCGCACTATAGAATCAATGTTCACAGCGAATGTCACAGCACTCCAGTGTGAGTTAAGCAACTTAGTTTATTTTCTGGTAGTGAAATGAAGAACAAAAAAAAATAAGCACTTTAGGTAAAATCATACAGCTCCAATCAATCCAAGACAAGAAGATTGCTGGGCAACTTCTGAAGCTGAACATGGAGCTTAGCACTCCAGTGAATCTAAGCAAATTTCCAATACTGTGCTATAAATAGACAAGTCACTTAAAATGCTAGACAGACTTATTCCAAACAAAATGTTTCTTATGAAGACATGGGGCAGAGGAAGGAGATATGGCAGGAATGCTATTTTCTAAGTGGCATTAAACTCTCTACATTATTCTCCAATGTACTCCTTGCTAGTGTCACTAGTAAAGACAATTTTCGTGAATACCTTTCCTTCCCATTGTTTCAATGCTCTCTTTTTGCCGTGTAAGTTATTCCTTTGTTTGCTCCCCAGGTTGTCCATACTTGAATTGCAAGCAGACCAACAGGCCGGTCTGAGAACTGTTGCTCATATGTTTGGTGTCACAGCTATTTAGACACTTGAAATTTCTTTCAATTACTCGGTTTTATTGGAATCTGTTACTGTGGTCTGCTAGCCAAAACAAGGACTTTACTAAAAAATAATAAATTGCTGGCTAATATTATTTGCATGGTAATTGCTTTGCAGTGCCTATTAAATCAGTGTTTCTGGCACAGCTCTGTGATGGCAGAAGTAGGGTTATTAATATGCTATGACAAAAAGCTTTCCTTATTTTCTTTTTTTTAAATTAATTACTATTTTCCCATGGTGGGGGGGGAGGGGAGGGGTGGAAATGTATCCATTGTTACAATCAGTTTAGTGGGATTTTGATCAGGGCCATGGCATGTGCTGGAAAATCGATCATTGTTGCAGATTTTTAAGGAAATATTTTATGGGACAGAGTCAGCTCTGCTGTAGACTTCTTGCACCTTTGTGGCCCAGCTGATCAGCACAGGGGCAGAAAATCCAGCCTGTTTCCAGCTTGAAAATGACTGATGACATGTGCCATTCATCAGTCTGAAGTGCCTGCTGTGCATCCTCAGCTCAATTAATCTGCATGTATGCTGGAAGTCCAACACCTTCAGACCACGTTGAATTTACTGTCTTTTTTTCATTACCAGTTGTGCACATACACAATCATTTTGACACATCCGGATAAAATGGATGCGCTGGCCATACGCTGAATGACAAAGGTGTCCATATTTCCATCTAGGATTTGCAGGCAAGAAATACATGAGCCTCAGATAGCCGTTGCCTTATATATTCTGAATTGGGAGTTATCTCATGGTTTGATCTCAGTTTGATTTCTCCCTCCAGAGTATTAATGGCAATTATTTAGTGTATATGTTCTCTGGAAAGAGTCTTCTGAACCTGACTGCATTTGTTAGGTCTGGTCACAACTCCTAGTTGGCTTTCGTATGCATTTGCTGAAGTTTGGGTGTTTGAGATTGTGAAAAATAATCTGGCAGGAACGATTTTTGATGTTATATAACTTCTCCTGCTTAAAGTATTTCTAAGATGCTTCATACCAAAGCACTTTTGTCTGTAGTGCATCATTGCATACCATTATTTTAGCTGCCATGATTTAAAAACGTTACTGTAAAGACACTATCACATACTTTCGATATGATTTTTTTTTTTTAAGTGCTCACAGGACTCACTGCAATTTGTAGCTAGAGTTTAATTAATTAATAGGCATATGTAACTGTCAATCAATAATTTAGATACTTCTGGCTCTCAGTTTTTGGAATGGAGCTTGGTTTACGAAGAGTGAACAAATATACCATTCCATCTGTTAGCCAAACCACCTGGCACAAAATCATTTGGGGCATAATTATGTAGCTGGCAAGAGTTTAAAAAAATGTGGTTTCTAGGGTTTTAATCCCAATTGATGCTTTACTTTATAGTGATGGAAACCTGACTAATGCATCAAGAACTAGTACTTTTTTTCACACTTCTGAGTAAAATAACTTGTGTTCAACTTGTAAAAAATGCCTAACATTGACGAATATAGGAACCAAGAGACAGGCGTGAAATAAACCTGAGAGCATAATCACAGGAATGGAACTGAAGCTGCTCTGTTGTTATAAGCAACTGAAAGGAGTCACGTAGGAGTTGCATCATTGTCCTCTTAATCTCTGTAGGAAGAGACTAGGGACGATTTGAGAAATGATTTTTCCTTCTTGATGGTAGTGCGAATGTTTTTCTGAACTCTGGGTTTTACAAGATTGCTACATCTGCAAATCTATTTTCCTATTCTTTCAGTAATAAAATTTCTTCTTTAATCCTCTGGAAGCACAGAGTACACACATATGAGACTTGGCAAATTATATTTGAAATAAAAAGAAACTTTCTCTTTTTAACTCCTGGAAGAGGAAATTGAACTCATACAAGGTTAGCTATAGGTTAGATAAAACTTCTGAAGTAGGAGCAAATAGATATACTATTTAAAAAGAAAAATAAATTATTCCAACTAAGTGTTTACTGCTGGAAGCAAACATTCTTTATGTGTACAGTTAAATATCATGTCGAAGTTGAACAGAAGTGTATATATACTGTATATTATAAGACTGCAGCTGGGGAAAGGCTGATTTAATGATGTAAGGTGAATAGTGTTTGTGAGGCACGCTGGGAGACCTAAGCAGGTAGTTAGCATAAAACTTAGTCCTTTTTTATTAAAATCAGTGAGGTATCAAATGGAACCTGGACCTTGTTTCGAAGTTTTACTCTTTGCTGTTGTTGAGAACACACTGTCAGACCTGAACAATTCATCCTTCTGCACGTTGCAGAAAGACACAAGTAAAAATATGCAGTTGAAAATGCAAAGAAATGACGTTATTGAAAAGGAGTCTCATTTATGAATAAGAAATACCTGTTCAGAATAGTTTACTTTGTTAACGTTTGCTTCTTTGTGATGTGTCATTGGCATGCCATATTTTAATGTCTAAGGGAAGAGTATCCTTAGTTTTAATTCATTGCACGGTTAAAGTCATTCACTTATCATTCAGTTTAATTAAATGGCTCCTAAGATTTAATTTTAGTGAAGGGAAAAATGATCTATCATTAAAATTATGATTGAATGTTTTCTGGGGTTTTTTTTGTTGTTTTTTTTATTGTGGCAGATATTGGGGAAGAGCCTTTGAGATAACTTTAGTAATAAAAAATGCTTCTGGTAGTCTGTAAAATGTGTTATCTGTAATGAAAAAAAGAATTGTTGATATTGTTAATTAATAAGTAATGAATTAGTCTGGAACCTGACACTTAATTTACCTCAGTAATGGCATTCAAGGGAAATCACAAATTACACTAGGCTGTCATTTTGAAGAAGCTCCTTTTCTTCAATTTGTAGAAACTTAAAATCACAGAATGTGTTGGGTTGGAAGGGACCTTTAAAAGTCATCTAGACCAACTCCCTTGCAGTGAGTAGGGACACCTTTAACTAGATCAGATTGCTCAGAGCCTCGTCAAGCCTGACCTTGAATGGCTCTAGGGATGGGGCCTCCAACACCTCTCTGGTCCAGTGTCTCACCACCTTCACTGCAAAGAACTGCTTCCTAGTGTCTAATCTAAACCTATCCTGCGCCAGTTAAAAACCATTGCCTTTCATCCTGTCGCCACATGCCCTTGCAAACAGTCCCTCCCAATCTCTCCTGTTGCCCCCTTCAGGTACTGGAAGGCTGCTATAAGGTCTCACTGGAGCCTTCTCTTCTCCAGGCTGAACAACCCCAATTCTCTCAGCCTGTCTTCTTAGGAGAGGTGCTCCATCCCTCTGATCATCCTTGTGGCCCTCCTCTGGACCCACTCCAACAGGTCTGTGTCCTTCTGCTGAGGGCTCCTCAACTAACAGCTCTTCAGCTAAAACTCAGAGTTTCCCTTTGTCTAATGTAAAGAGAAATATAGGGGGAAAAATATTATTTTACAGAGTAAGATTGAGAATAATAAATTATATGTATGAAAAGATACATTTCCAATATGGAACTAAGCATATTATTGCACTTAAACAAAGAATTCCCACCCAGTGTGAGGTGCTCAGCCAAATACTCCAAAGTCACTCACAGTCACTTCTGCAATTGCCGGAACAAGTATTTGCCTGTATATGTAAGTATTGGCAGGAAAATAGATGTCCTTAGTGGATCAGTATGGATGTCTTTCCATATTGAGCAGAGAATCGGTTTTCTTTAGGTTTCCCTGTAAGCTTTTCCTTCTACTTGCACCCATCCTCACAGGACTTAAGTGTCTTTTTTTTTCTTTTTAAATTTTAAATTGTCTGTACAGTTCCTTACACTCTTATTGTCAAAACTGCCTTGACTGTGGACGTTATGAAAACAAGAGCTGCCTGAAATTGCATCAGTAAGGGACAGACTATCAAATTGCTCTGACTGTGGATAGTGATGAATTAATTTTAAGCTGAAAGAGCGAATTGCTTACATTATTATGTACAAACATTTGAATAATCTGCTTTCTATATATTTTTAATTAGGTAATATCATTAAAGCACGTTGGAAATGGGTTCATTTTTTTTAAATTTAAAACATGAGAACTCAAACTGTGCCTTGTTTGTTGTCTTACTCTTTAGTTTCACTTGAAAAAATTAATAGCAACATTAACATTAACATAAAAGTACTAGCTCTGAACTCCATCTAAACTAGTATTCAGTCTTCACCAAAAGCCACTGTAAGATACAGTAAAGCATAGTCTTAGATGGTTAACAGGTAACTTCAGAACAATTTGTAGAAGGGCAGTAACTTTGCTTTAGTTATTAAAATGCATACAAGAGCGTATAGTGTGTAACAAGCCTTAATTAAAACACATTCTTGGACAATTTTCTAACAAATCACTTATAGAAAGAGTTACTTAATTTGTCTATCTGATATATAAATTACTCCATATCTAAAAAAAAAAAAACAAAACAAAAAACAAACCACAAGTAAGGATGGGATTTAAAGAAGAGATTGAGAAAACTTAAGGGATGGAAAGATTTTACAAGAGAAAAACGTAATCCCTTGCTACCTCTCACATTCCTTATAACCACAGCCTGGTACACAGGAGTTTATTAGCTTGAGGATGTAGTAGATTCCCTGAAAGTGCAACCAGAGGATGTTCGGTTCTGCTCCAAGCTACCACAGTTGGGGTTTTTTGTGGTTTTGGTTTTTTGGGGTTTTTTTGTTGTTTTGGTTTTTTTTTTTTCTTGGTATAGAAGAGGAACTTGAACAAAACATACAGTCCTAACAAGGTATTTGGCGTTATCAGAACCAGAAACAGAGCAGAGCTCATTTTCAGTCCTCAGCAGCACCCCTCAGCTTAGCACCTCAGCTACTTCACACCACAAAATGTTCTAAAATAGGATTGTTAAAAGACAGGAACAGAAAATGGTCTGTTATATTGCGTTATTCTGGACTCAATGATATTGTCTCTTTTCCAACCTAAATGAATCTATGATTCTATGATTCTGAGAGGAAGCAGTAACTGGCAAAGAAGAACCTGTGTGTATTTGAAACACGGGGATGTGAAGGGTTTGTCTAGCTTCAGTTTCTCCAGGTAACTGTAGCTCTGCAGGTTGGTTTGAAACACTGAAATTCAGTGACTGGTTCATAAGTAGGAAATTAAAAGAACCATTTCCACTGCATGGGTGTGCCGTGTCCCATATGCTGTTCCTAAAAAATCCCCTTTTTAATCTAAAAAATTATTGGGGTATATGTACAAAATTAATTCAATTAATGCCTTATACAATGAGTTCCAAATTTTATTTTTTTAAATTTGGTATTATTTTTGATGCTAGACTGTGCATGGGCCCCTGTTACACCCCATATCCTCTTCTTGCAGGTAGGTACAACCATAACACCAAAAAAATTACCTCTGCTGTAAAGCGGCTTTTGTGCTAAGTAATGACAACAAACAACGAAGGAATACGGCAGACAGTTTAATGAGGAATATAAAATAATAATAATATAA
>VXAK01006447.1:28194-39678 GCA_013399435.1 Arenaria interpres | reverse complement strand
TTGGACTATGTGTTATAAAGGCCCCAGGCAACTTACAAAAATTCCCTGAAGAGTGTTGGGGTTAACGCCAAAAAGGATCTGCTTTACGCAGGAGCTGTAAAAATCCCTCATATTGCCAACACTTACCCATTATGTGTTAAGAGTGTAATTTGACTTCTCTCATACACGGCCGTATACCTTTATCCTCTGCTTTGTGGGCCTGGACAGCGAGCTTTAAAATGAACTCCAGCTATCCAAATATTGTATAGTGAAGGGGCAGATTTAAGCAAAGCTCCTATCTTACAGTTTTCTTAGACCAAATATTATTCTTTCATTCTGGGGCATATCCGGTGAAGGTGGTGGGGTGTGTTTATCAGTAGCTTTATTACACCTGTTTTCACCACGATGGCAGCTTGCTGTTGTCAATAGCATCCAAAGGGTCCCTCCATCTGGAAGGCTGCAAAGAAAGCACTGGCAAGCTGGATGAAGGAGGCTACACCAACCTCACAACCCCATGGGCCACCTCTGGTGGAGATCTCAGTGTGCTTTTGAACATCCTTTTGAACTGTGAAATTCTCAAAGGATAAAATCAAGGCAGATGTACCTTCCTGAAAGGGTAGCACTTCCAGAAACGTAGCATTTCCTTTTTTTCTCCATTGTCATTGATTAAAGAATGATGATGCATCTGCGCTTACAGCATTCTAAAAACAGCTAATAAATGTCATATCCCTCTTTAAGAGGAAAACTTGATGCCTCAGGCCAAGCCTCCATAAACAAGCAACCCAAAACAGGCCAAACGATTATTTTCACTTAACTTTGTTTGGGAATCTTCAGTTTAGTGCATGATTTTTCATTTTTGTTTTACCACCAGGAGGTGGCACTAACAAAATCGGTTTTCATACAGAGAGATGCATGTTTCAGCCACCTTTTAATAGGGGAAATTTGGAATAAAAAGCCAGTTTAAATTTGAAAATTCTGGAAGTTTTGTACCTGAAAATTCATGAAAATTGCATTGAGGCCACCTCTCCCTCTGAGTGAAGTAATATTTGAGTATTTTGATGTGAATATGGGTAAGTCACTTAGACGCACTGTGCTTTTCATTGGCAACTTTTGGATAAGTTATTTTTACAGTTAGGGAGTCCTTTGAGATCTCCAACTGAAGTGCAATTTACTGATGTCAAACACAAAACTGATTTCAGCATGTGCACCTACAGAGAGCGTGCTTTTACACGGGGAGATGTGGGCCAAAAAGCAGCCTGCTGCACAGTTAAGCATAGATGTGTGCAAATACTGAATTTTGCAGATGGATTTTGCTTTTTTGCAGATTACCATTGTGTACTTCTTGAATTATACTGCCTTTCCTAGCAGTGCGATAACATGATCTTCAGCGTGGCAATGTGTTCCTTCATTTGGTCGCCACTACTGCAGATCTGTTTGATGGCGGCGATCAGAAAGCATACCAGCTGCTTGCTTTGGTTTAGCTGCTCTCTCTCCTACCCCTCACCCACAGAAAACAATGAGAAGAGGAGCTGCTCTTCTGACATTTGTTCTGTACATAAAATACAAAAATGGTCTTTCGTTTACTTTCAGGGTTCTCACATAGTTGTAAATACCTGGAGTAGTCCTCCAAGGAGAAGGGAGTTGGGCTCAGTGATCCTTATGGCTCTCTTCCAACTTGAGATATGCTGTGATTCTATGATTGTAACTCCTCTGTGAATAAAAGCAGGAATTGTCTGCATCAATGAGATTTTTTTCTTTTCTATTTTACTTATGGCTGGTCTTTATGAAGCTGAGTTTGACAATTAGGTCTGTCTTAGTGTTCAAGAGAGCTTGGGGAATCAGTATGATTTTTTTAAAGGGCCATGCTTACATGCTTGAACTTTGGTTTAGCTTGGACAATAAGCTCTCTTAAAATGTGTGTGTCTGACCTTTTCCGACTGGGTCATAAATAGCCTATGTGTGTTCCTTTGTATTTCTGTACCACTTATCCCTCCCAGGGTAAATTTCATCTTGGTCCAGTGAGGTGTTTGCAGGCATTGCGTGTCATCTTGTACTTGGCATGTCCTTCAGTGCTAGTTGTAAGAGTGTAGATCATCTTTTCAGCAGACTTGAGATACTGGATCGATATGTGTTGGGTGCAGCAGATGGGGCACTGCGTGGGGAATACAGAGATGTGGATGTAAAAAAACACGGCTCAGTTGGTGGTGGTGTCAAAACTGGGTATTCGCATCAGTTGGCAGAATTTTATTTTGGTCTCTGCTGTGGTATTCGCTGCTGGAGCTTCTTGAACTATTGTGTCCCATTTTAGCTCTGTGTCCCCTTGTTCTCACTATTACTGCTTGTCTTTCTTTTCTGTTTGGATTCATGGTACAGAATTTGTTTATTTTATGTTTGCCCAGTAACACAACGGCTACTGCAGCCTCTGGGCATTACTGCAATGCACATCTTAATGACAGTGATGAAAATACAATACATAGTGATGGGTGTGATCTAAGTGTCTACAGTGAATAAGAAATGGGGAGATTATTCTCTCTTGAACAAAGAAACAAATTTTAAATGTTAAATACAGTTAAGACCTTACAGTCTTAACTGTAAGGTACCAAAACAAATATACTGCCATTAGGTGCTTACTGTGGTCTTTGAAACTGTACTAATATGAACTGCAACAGCCAAGTGTGTTTTTTATCTTTTATCTCCCGTGGTAAACTTGTTGGGTAAACAGAATTATGGCAAAATAGTCATTATTGACTGCTGTGATTTTACCAGTGCAACTTTTCGATGCTGAAGTGGTACTACTGTGTTTTAGCAAAGAAGCATCTTCAGTTCTGGTGGCTCTAGATCTCCTAATTTATCTTTGGTAGTTGATCTTGCAAAAACAAGAAACACATTCTGTTCATTGTCTTAAAATAAAAATCTATATTATTCATAAAGGGGGAAAATTTTTGAAACTGGGTGGACAGCTAGATAAGTTTATTGTCTCCATTTAACCATCATATTTATGGGGCTAAGTGAGATATTGCCATTTCATACCAATGCTTGTGAAATTCTGCAGGTGGGAAGTGTGTTTTGTGGCTGGTGGTTCTAGAGAGACTTAGGAGTCAGGGCTGGTAGTGTTTGGGTGTCACAGGGCTACATTTGCGACTGAAGCTGGTTAACAGTTGAATTGTTTCTAGAAGTTGGAAGTCAGGTCCATAGTGTCTCCAGAATGGAAAGGGGATATAGGGAACACGTCTCACACCATGAAAGGCAGGAGGGCCTGCGGCAGGAGCCGGTAACGAACTCTGTTGTTCTCTGAGCCCTTTCCCTCAGTCTCTTGATACAAGATACAGCTGATACATAGGCCCTTGTGAAAACAAAACAAAACTAAATGCATCACCAGGCAATATTCTCCAGCTGTGTCTCTAAACAGATGAAATGGAACTTTTTCTTGTGATAAAAATCTCATTTCATTGGGGTTTTATGTGGTCAAATCTACAGATACCATGCACTTGATAAAATCAGTGGTTTAAGTGCTTTTACCTGGTCTGTATAGAGACATCTATCCCCATGTAGTCTAACCATTCGATGCATAAATAAGCTAAACTGGAATACAGATCTGTTTTGCTACTGCTGTCTTTTCATGAAAAAAAGGCATTTTAAAAGCCTTCATGACAAGATGATCAGAAAGAGGAATTTCTTTCTGGAGCAATTACTGTATTCTGTGGTGGAAATTGTTCCATTCAACTCCTATAATGAATTTTATTGTCTGCTCAGGCAGAACCAGTATTTGGACAGCTAGGACATTAGCAAATGTTTTGCTAGTTGAGTATCTTAGACTTTTTTTTTTCTGTTGTGGATATATATCATTCAGTTTTCAATGAACGAATGAATGAACGAGGGCACTGCAGTACATTCCTTCTGACAGGATGTTTTAAATTGCATAAATTGGCAATCGTTACAGTTGATTATCCTACTTGTTTTATGACAAGGTTGTACGTTTGTGCACATGACATTTCTAGAGACTAACTTTCAGGACTAACCAGTTACTGAGATGCTGCTGAAATAATGAAAAATGTTTGCGTCTTTGATTGTTTACTCTTGCAACTTGTTTCACTGATCTAGTCCTGTGTTTTTGAACTTACTGTGTTCCTACACCTGTACCCGTAAATATCCCTAAATTGTTGTGGTAATTTTTTTTTAAGTTGGGAGCTAGGTTTCAGATGAAAACTACTCTTGTGCAAACTTACAGCTGTTCACTTGCAAACTACATTCAGATAATGTATGTGCCAGCATGTGATAGATTAAAATTTCATATATGGATGTAACTTCAGCATGGCACGTGTTTTTTCACGTGCAATTATTGTTTCACAATACAAACACACAGTTTGGATACTTGAGCATTTGCTTGTTCTTTTTTTGGAAGCAGGTGTCTAGAGTTCTGTAAAATTGCGCCTTAAAATTGGACATCTTCTTTGGGCCTTTTTATGGGCATCTGAAAGTAGAAGAGGGCTGGTGTGTGTGAGAAATGTACCATCAGTCAGTCACTGTCGCTCTGGCTCTCACAACAGCAACAAACGTTTCTCATGAAAAAGCATATAAGCATGTGTAATACTAATACTGGTACTGGGTTACGTGACTCACGGCATCTGTCTCTGGTACAGACCTACCATAAGACGTTTCAAATGGTAATGAGAAGAAAGTCTGTCTATGGTGTACTATTATACTTTCATGAGCAGAGACCACCATCTCTTCAGGTTTGCCAGCTTAACCGTGAGCCTGATGTTTTGTCTGAGGACAGTGTGGGGCTGAGAGGTCAGCAGAAGAGATGTGCCTTCCCCAGCTTTAGTTATTATAACAAAGCAGTTGCTGCATAACATTTCCCTTGTAAAAGCTCTGGAAAGAATTTTGGCATGACAGGTTTCCCTGCAGGTGTTCACATTGCTGGCGAATAGTGTCCAAGGAGACATTTCCAAGGAATGAGTCTCCTCTTGGTTCTTGGAGTGGCCAAAGTTCAGCCAGTGGGAAGAACTGGTGTCCTGGCTGACCCATGGTAGCTGTGTGCAGTGATGAGGAAACTTCTGTTTTCCTCACTACACTTTCCCCTTGCATACGTGTCCAAAAGCCTCATGAATTTGGTTCCCTAAAATGACACCAAATTTTGCTCCAGCCAAATTCCAACTGTAATCAGTGGTGTACTCAGAATTTCAGATTTGGGTTCTAATAAAAGATTACTGTTCGCATTGATGTAACTCTTGGCTGCATGGTCAGAATTATTTTGCAGATCTTCCCACTTCTTTGAGGGCAGAACAATAGGGTAAAATGCTATTTTCATTCAGGAGGCATTCCTTTGTGTTCAGGAAAGGCTACTTTGACTGACTTTGCCTTAGTGCTATTTATTTTTTAGTGAAATGAAGCCTTAAAAAATTAAGATTTTTATGGGAGATGAACACGAAGAAGAAAATATATTTAAACAATGGTGAGTAGATGCAATCTCATGGAACTGGTATTGTTTCATCTGCAGGAAAATCCAGGCTCTTCTGGTTTTCCAAAAATATTTGAGGCGATTCCTACTTTGTAGGAGAGATTTGAAGAATTAATTACTAAAATATTTAACAGTAGAACAAAACTAGTAGATTAAAAAAACCCAGTAGATTAAAATTTGCAGCATGGCTAAAACAACACTGACAAGTATTAAGAGCTTGCAAATTGGAATTGGCAGCTTTAAAGTCACTTTTACCCCAAAATGTTCCTCACTTTTCTTACTGGTCAAATATAAAACTAAAAATGTAAGTGATTAAGTTTGGCAGATATGATTTCTGAGCCAATAGTCCGTAAGTGGTACAGCTCTGCTGATTAGTCCCAAGAAAGTTTCAGAAACGCTGCTTCCATACAATGTCTGCCTTGAATGCATGTTATCATGCCATTTCCAAAAAGGGATTCCATTCAAACAGAGTGTGAATTTTTATGCTAGATTATGTTTTATCAACATTATAATGTGTTCAGGTTTTGTTGGTTATGAACACCAAGGGTGATGATCTTGTGTGAGCAGCAATGAAATTTTATAAGTTCCTCTGTTTCGATGATACTTCTTGTTGACTGGACTGGAGACGGAGGTGCAGAGATAAAGGTTCCCTGCCAGCTTTTCATTATCCTCAAATCTTTGGGTTTGGAATAATATTTCTCTTTATTTCACCTGAATGGCTCTTTTCTATAGTTTGACTCTTTTCTTTATTCTTTCTTGAATAAGGGGTCTAAGGCTAGACAGAGTGCTTTTAACTGATGTTGTATCTTGCCTTTTACACAAAAAATTCAGCTTTACTGTACAGTTTAGGAATACAGTTTGTCTCAGTTTCTCTGTTTCTGAGACTTGAATGAGTCACTTTTGGTCACTGAAAAAGCTTTATAGTTACTTAGAATTTTACCATGAATGTTTTGGAAACATCCTAAATAAGTGTTTTCAGAACAGAAGCTTTAAAAAAAAATAAACTTTGTACAGCTTAATCATTTTTACTTAGAAAGGTAAAAAGAAAATAGATGCTTTTACTAAAAAGGCATTTGAGAAAACCCAGAATAAATTTTAATATTTGTCTGAATCTATAAATCATGCTTTATTCAAATACCAGTATAGTATGACAAGCAGTTGTCTTCATTGCTGACTTTGGTGGCTAAATATAGTTCTTAATTGCATAACATACACTTTAACATCCTTGTTCTGTCCTACTGAGATGTTTTCAATGGCTTGCTTCAGAGGATAAGTCAAGAGTTCAGCAGTAGCATGTTTGATCTAGATTGAACTTACATTTATTGTATTCTACTGTTTGAACATCTGTTAATAAATCTGCAGTTGGCTTTCACGTTCCAGCTAACTAAACTGTAATTCGTCCCATCAATCAGCATTCCCAAATAAATGCTCTTCTAAAAAACTACTGACCCAGCATTGGTGTCAATTAATTAGTGAAATGTATCTTCTAACACAATCCGCACTGTTTCCTGTGAATGTTTTGATGCTTTTGGCAGTAAGAGAGGACTGCTTGGATATTTATTTGCTTAAGTGTGTAGCAGAAACTGAGTTGGATTTCAAGTAAGACAGAATGTTTAAAAAATGTAAGAGAAATGCTGTTCATTTTGGGACCTTGAGGTCTGCTGCAAGACCAGTTTTGGTATCCCGTGTACCCTTCCTGGCCAGATCTTGAGCAGTGACTCTTCTTTGCCCATAGAGGTACAAGGCTGGCATTTTTTGCCTACTTAATCTGTACTCAGATTCTTGCTAGCTTTGCTGCACCACCTAAAGTGACTTTCTGTCTTGACTTACTGATGCATCGGCGTGTTTCCTGTCTTGTATATGCTTTCTCAACTACTTTCTTAGTTGGTGTGAAATACAGTTACACATCTTATTTCCATGTGAAAAGCCACTTATTTTTGCATGCATCGTGTGTGTTCAGAAGAGAATGGGGAAATTTCTGCCCTGAGCAATGAGCATTTATCTCTGAAACTACTGGGGATCATGTAATGGGAATATTGTTCCTGTGCACCTCAATTGGTTGCAGTGGAATTGATGGTTGTTTAACCGCACTTGTTTTGGTGTGAAGGTGAGAGAAGGATCAGATAAGTCATAATGAAGGATTTTTGGATCATTGAATGCATTCTAGAAATGCATGGAGAGGGAAAAGGAATGAGGAAATTAATTTTACATAGATTTGTATATTCACATCCCTTTGTTCATTTCTGATCAAACTCTCGAAACCCAGTGAAACTGTCAATTTTTTGTCATTCTGTTTATTACCATTAACTTGGATGAGAAGGGAAGCATTTCTTACATAAAATGGCTTTGTGTAGTTAACAGCCAAACTGCTAAGTCTGCCTGGAATCATGTGAAAGACCATGATTTTAAATTTTGCCTACGACAGATGTAGTTAGTATTCGATATACAGAAAGTGGTGACAGATTCTGAACCCCTTTTCACCTACTAAATACTAAACTGTGCAAAGTTAAAGGCTAATGGGAGTAAAGGATCATAGTCTTGATCACATAAGATGAAAATGTCTGTGTATGTAGGACAACTGGGATTGAAATTTGAAAGTGTAAGTCAAATACCGGATGATTCTGTTATGAGTACTGCTCTTGATTCAATTATAGCAAATGCTTTTGTATTTTTTTTGATTATTTTGATTATAAGTACACATTCAGATTGGCTTCAGTTCTTGTGTGGGCCTGTAAATATGTTTTCACAAAATTGAATCTTAATATTCTGTAGATTGAAGGACCTATTTAGGCTTGTGGATTTTCTTGTTGTGCACTGATTTATAAGGGTAAAAATTAAGATCTTTTTTTCTTTTCGAAGGAAAATGGCTGAAGTATTCTCAGCCTTCAAACCTAGCACACCATGCACAAATCTTCCTCCCATAAGAAGGAAAAGGACATTCCTTTGTATGCATTTTGGAGAAGATGGCCACAATCACTGATAACTATGGTACTAGAAAAGGGGACTGAGGAGAAAACATGGACCTTCTTGGGTTGGTGACTGTACATAAGGCCTTGTGATTGGGAAGATCAGCCTCAGTGCTGCCTGAGAGAGTTCTGAAAATTTGAGCTGGAAAGCTCTTTCTACATGTCTGTGTCCCCTGCTGGTCACGAAAACAGGAGTTTGTACATTCTTATTAACAGAAAATACTGCGTGAACATTCCCTGACTCCAACATGAGTTTCTTCTTTAATCTGGAGATCTTTTAAATTAACCTCTTCAATTGAGAGAGGTGGTAGAGTGTGCAGCTGGAAGGACATTTCTTTTAGATGGTAACAACTTCTCCCTGTCAAAGGGTGAAGTTGAAACTCAAATTGAAAAGTTGCTGGACCCGTCTATTTTTTAACCTTTTCAGACAAGTCATAGAAGTTTTATGAGAAAATGCTAGAATTTTATATAATCTAATGGAAAACTGTAAAAAAATCTGTACTGGATAGTTCTGCAGAAGTGTTGAAAGTGTAAGGAAAAACTCTATGTTAGATTCTAGAAGTTTAGACTGATTTATTTATTTCACTCCAATTAAATTCCATAATGTGGTGTTCTTCATAGGGGAGATTGTGTTGAAATTAATGTGGTAAAAATAGTGTTGAAAGAAAATTAATTGAGTTTGGATTGCAAACTGCCAAAGATAAGTCACTTACTAAGGAACAATAATAGCTTTGGCACATAGGAGAAAAAGATTATATAATTGTTTGGGGTTTTTTGTTTAAGAGTCTTCTCTATAAACATTTTGAAGCCCTGGATTATTTTAGAACAGAAAACAACCAAACTATTAAAGAAATAATAAGGTTTAAAAGGCTGGCAAAGCATCTGATTCTCCAACAGCAAAAGTTTTTTAAATACTGTTTTCAATTATTGAAAGAAAAAACTAAGCATCAGTATTTTCAGTTGTTCATACCTAACACTTGGTTGCAAAGGATGCAACCTGAATTTCAGATTGCCGCTCGTAATGCAGTATGGTAAGATTTAGGGTTTGATTGTTAGCATGTATTTTAATCTATTTTCATCAATTTTTCTTGTAAATATAGTAACTGTTTACAGTATTTCTGCTTACTGTAAACAGTAGTTTATGCACCATCCTAAATCTGTATGCTCATGATAATGCAACACAAATTCAAAGTACAAGATGCAAACATACTTTATTCCTATGTACAAGTTAATCAAATAGTGTAGCTATTTAACTTGTGACCAGAAAAATATTGGCCACTGATTACTGCTATGTATTTGTGATAATACTCTCATTGCCAAAGAGAAAAAACACAAGCTGCTTTTTTTTCTATTGCAGTAGGACATAAGTCAGATTTTCCCACTTTGAAAAAAAAGCCTGAACCCACACATGAAGAGACATATCTGTATTGTATTTCATGTCTGTTAGCTTTTGTGGAAAACTGCCATTTCTTTCCCTGATCTCCAGTTTTGCTGCTTTCTCATTAGCAATGCTTCTTCTAGGTACTCTGAGTCATTGCTGATATGGTATTTGCCAAAATCTGCTGCTGTTACTGTACAAAAAATGTACAACGGCAAATTATAGAAGTGTCTTAATGTCTGAAAAGTGCCTGTGGCCATACCTCTTAATTACCTGTCGTATGCCTTCAGTATGATTCTTTTTGTCTGAAATGTACCTGGTCTGTGAATATTAATAAACATTTTCCAGATGCTGCTGAGTTCTATGCAACATTTCACAACATGATTCTTTGTATTAGGCCTGTAGTTGTATGTGGAGGGTGAATTCCTGGCAAGGATGAGTAATAGCACCTCCAAACTAGTGCCCATGGCAGGCGTGGTAACTCAGTAAAGACACAGGTTGGTAGTTGTCATTTACCGAAACTGGTAGTACATGTCAGAAGCTCCTTTGGGGAAATGGTCCTTTAAACAGATGCAGTGAAATCAGATGAGGTGGAGGGCAGTGGTAAGTGGAACTCTTGCTTTTAATCTCTCAGTGATGGTGTTTTTGCTTCCAGTCTGTCTTCTCGCATCCTCAGTGTACTCTGGTTATTTCCCTATCACTGCTACCTTTTATTTTTGGACTTTTCGAAGCACTGTTCAAATTCCCCTCAGTCTCCAGTTGCTTTATAGAGTAAGGAAGAGCTACTATGACAGCATTCATGATAAGCAACAACATTCTAGTATTAAAAATACATACTTTACAAACAGCGACAGAAGACATAGATACAGAGCAGGTGTAGCTACAGTGTGAAACATCTGCCCTGTGAATAATTTGTCTTCTTGCACAAGAAGGTAATGGGTTTCTTTCTTGCAGATTTCATTTATTATTTTGCCTTTTACTTCTGGTAAGACCGATACTGATTGAAATTCATTTGGGTGTTAGAGCTGAAAGTGTGTGAAGGGATACCTGTGGGAGAAAGAGGGAGAACAAAGTGTACGTGCCCCATGTTTACTTAACCACAATATAATTCTGCCAGCTTGACAAAGGGAATACGCTGCTAATTGCCCTGCTGCAAGCCAAGGGGAACACCAAGGACCAAATCTGTGTAAATGACATTCAGGTTACTTGAGAAGTTTTGCAAAGCTGTACTTCCTGAGTGAGAGACCTGGGAAGCATTGTGCCTCAAAGTTCACAGGTTTCACCAGGAAGATGCAGTTTTGCTTTGCTATCTTTTCTGTGCTTTCCTTTCTTTACTTTTACTTCATTATTGTCTGCCTTTGTCTAGACCAAACACTGTAGCGTCAGTCTTGTTGGACTGTTTGTTGTCCTGTTGTTGGACATTGAGAAGAACATAGCTGTTCTAGGCTGGTACTGCTTGTTGCATCTTATCTTTTCTCCTCTGAAATACAAATTGTGATTGTCTCATACATGAAAGGGTAAGACAGGCCACTGAAAACAACATTTCCAGACCCAACTTACCACACTCTGATCCTCTGCAGCCTTCCAAAAAAAAAAGGATGACAATTCCTATATGGAAGCCAAGGATAAAGGAAAGACAATTACACAAGCTAGAATCTCTGCATTACAACAACAACAGAAAAAAAAAAAAAAAACCCAAA
>VXAK01006447.1:11281-28173 GCA_013399435.1 Arenaria interpres | reverse complement strand
CCAAAAGAAAAAAATAAAAACAACCCTGCACTTGATTTATTCCTTTTAAACAACATAAAGCATAAAAAATGCAGAAAAAAAATCAGAGTGCTATCACACATTGTACAATTCTTACTTTCATAGTGTATGGGGTGTAAAAGCAGCTAGAAAGTATTTGAATTTTTCTCGTTTCTTGTGTTTTCACAAAAGCCTGTCAGAAAAATGAAGTCTTAAAACACTGACTGTGTGATTATGATCTTGAATTTGCTATAGCTGCTTGCACATTTCACTGATTTCAAGTTTTTAAAAATGTTCACCAGTGGTCTCACTTCGACTGATCCTGAGTTCTGAGTGCTCAAAAAGAGGCACTTTTTGAAAATTTCATTTTACATTTGCAGAATTATTGGTGGGGACTGAGCGCAGTGCAGGAGTGAGACAAGTTCATACTCAAGTGCTGCTGAGAGCTGCTGTAGGTAGGGACCTCAACTGAGCAAGCTCCCTGCTGTTGTAGGCAACACGTGTGTCCTGATTTCAGTCAGGGTAGTTATCTTTCTAGTAGCTGCTGTGTTTTGGATTTAGTATGAAAATAATGTCAATAACAGATACTGTTTTAGTTGTTGCTAAGTAATGTTTACTGTAAGTCAAGGACTTTTTCAGCTTCCCTTAGAAGCTGAGAGGGTGTATAGACAGGCAAAAGGAATATTCCGTATCACAGAGGTCATGTTCAGTATATAAATGGGGGCTGTCCAGCAGGCAAGGATCCACAATCGCTGATCAGGACGGGCTGGGTAATCATCGGATGGTGAGAGCAATTTGTGTTGCATCACTTACTTTTGTACAGTCTTTTATCATTATTATAATTATGATTTTTCTCTTCCATTACTGTTCTATTAAACTGTCTTTATCTCAACCCATGTGTTCCTTTTTCCCCTTCCTTTTTCTGCCTCTTTTCCCTGTGCTACTCGAGAAGAGGGTGTGAGGGAACAGCTGCGTGGTCCTAACTGCTGGCTGGGGTTAAACCACAAAAGTGTGTCTCCAGTGGTCACATTTAGTTGGATTCTTGCACTGCGTAGTGCAGCTGAGGCACCCTGATCTTGGTTCTCTGACATTGCCAGGTGATGAACATGAGCAACTCTTGAAAAAGAATAATTGTATACATTAAAGAACTGTGCAAACATCAGCTAATTATATAATTAGTTTGTATAATTGTGTATACAAACAAATGTTCTGTTTTGCTTCTGTTGGCACCGTGCAAAGCTGTGTAAAGGTACTGCACAGACTTTTCATGTTTTAAATATGTGATGATCAATGATGAGCTACCATGGAAAGAGGGTTTTGTGAATACCAGCTTTTGATGGTTTAGGTAAAGAGATTAGGAATAAATTCATCAAAATAAGGCTTGCAGCTGTCATAGTTTTTTAGGAGACTTCAGATTTTTTCCATGTCTACAGATGGGAAGAACAGTGCTGCCATTTGCTTTCAAGAGCTAGATCAAAAGAAAAAGCTTTCTTTGTTGTTTAACTTGAGTTAAGGAGCCTGTTTTGTCCAGTGGCTTGTCCAGGGCTGCCATGTGCTTGGTGAGTCTAGACCCTCCCTGTTGACACAACTGGCTCACCATGCAAGACCCCTTTCAGGGTCCCCTTCTGTTTTGCCTCCCGATGGCAGGTAAGGGACAAGAATGAGTAAGCTGGTGAATATCAAGTGGCAGTTCAAAATGTACGGGAGTGGGTGCCTGGTGTTGAGGGTGGAGGGCGTGAAGGGTCTTCTCAGTACCCTCGCCAGTCCCTCTCTGCTTGACTGTGGAAAGAAGATGTACATGAGTACATTTACAGGCAGCTCTGTGGTTGAAAAATGTTGATAAATATTGAGTCATTAATACTATTTGGGGCATACTGTACCTTCTATCACTCCTATGTGTAATGAGTAACTCAGCAGAATCATCAAGAAAAAGATGTGTGTGAAACTGTGTATGTATTTTTAGCAAAAAGGTACGCTTCTGACCTAATGTTTTACTGCAGGGAACTGTGCAGTGGCTGGGATCTTTAGCTTCTTTTTCCCCGTTCATGTTTATAAAAATTGACTTCTATTGAGAGGTGTTGATGTATAAATACAATTGGGAGGGTTTGAGAATGCAAGAAAATGCATTCCAATTCTTGAGGAATAAAAATGCTCTCTTAAATGCTACAGCAGTTTGTCTAATTTCGTACAGTCATACAGCAAACATTAGGACTTGGATTCCGGGCAAAAAACCAAAAAAAATCACCGTTAATCTTTTCATTCTGCATTTCTTCTTATATTCAGTTTGGGGGATTCTGGTTAAAGAAAGATTCTTAATTCCAGTCTCTGGGCAGACATAAGAAACTTTGTAGTATGTTAAACCAGAAAGAACCAATCCATGTTGATTGGATTACAAAAAAAAACCAGAACAGTTCTGCAAAACAAGAACGAATAGTCATGAGCAGATTCTTTCCACATGATTGCTCTTGTCATGAATTCCTTCACCGTATACTAACCTATAAGTTCATTAATGGTCAAACTGAATGATTTGAATAGTTCTTTACCCACAGATCACTAGAATGAGTCTTTTAAATTAAGTGCTGGAATCCTTTGCAAAGGGGTTTGTTAAAACCGGACTTGAATGTAATGATAATAATCCTTTTTTCCTTTATGACTACCTAGCTTGTTCTAGCTAGACTAAGATTTTTTTTCTTTTAAAAAATTCATGGAGAAAGAAATAATTTTGTCAGAGTTGCAAACGAGAAACCAGAGGCTGAGTTACAATAACAAACACACTCCCAATAAAGCATCTTTCATTATTTCTTTAAAGTAGAAAACTTGGGTGTGGCTATTGAGATTTATATGATTTACTTGTTTAGGTTAATGAAATGTGTAGGTTTACTCTGATCGCAGCTATGATGCAGTCCCAGAAATACTTAAGGGTTTACACACCTTTATGATGTGAGATGCCCTGCTCCAGCAGATTTACTTCAGTGTGAGTGGTCAAGCTGTTGGGTTGTTCATCCATTTGGCTGATCGCATTCTACCTTTTCAAACTAATATCACAAAGATTGCATAGTGGGTTCAGTGAAGCAGCCTACCTTGGTCTATTGATAATTTTAGAAATTTATTGTCTTTTTTTGGCCCCTCAGCTGCAGCCCTTTGAAAAACATTATGACAAATCTACTTAAAACTTTTGTGATGACCAAACAGGATTAGAAGAGTAAAAAACATTGAGAAGATCTAAATATAGTTAATGCTGGCCTCATGTCCTAGCTTTTGCCCCTCTTGGTAAATTGTATGAGATAGGCTGTCACCTTATAGTCTGTGCCTGTGGTACTGACCTGAAGCCCTCCTGGAGCAACCAAGAGGACAGGCTGTGGTTGGGGTCTTCCTCTTAGTCTTGGGGGAGGACCAATTTATGTCACAGCTTTTCATCCCAGCACTGCATTTGTCCCAGTGCCCTGATTCTGCTGAGAGGAGCTCCTGTCCCTCTGCCTATCTGTTTCAAGGCATCTTGGGTAAGTAACTCCTCCTGTATATCCAAGTCATACCTCCCTGAGAAGAGCAGGGGAAGGAATTGTGGTGGTTTAGTCAATATAATTTCCGGAAAGGGTGTGCATGAGGAAATGGGACCACTCCTGTGGTGCCTGCAACACTTAGCTGACTTTGCAATTTTGTCTGGGCCTTCAGGATTCCTCTTTGCTTGGGTTTCTTAGGCAGAAACATCCTTTTGAAAAAAAAAAAAGCCTGCTGATTAAAAAAGCAACAACCTTTGTATAACGATGATTTAAAAGCAGAAATTGGCTTTCAAAGAATTATTCAGAGTGAATAGGAAAGTATTCATATTCAAAGTTCTTGCTGTTGTCTGAAACCAATGATCTCTGGTTATCAAACTAGGGACTTTCTTTCCTGAAAACGCAAGTCTTGTGAAATCCTACAACTAAATTATTTGCATAGAAAAGTGAATGTTTAAAACCTATGTGGTGCTTTATTTTCCTTTTTCTCACATGTTTTAAAACAAAATCATTATGGGAAAGTATTCCTCTTTTCAAAATGGACTGTGATAATGTTTTTTAGAAGTAAATTTGAAGCCTGAAGTTGAAGTTCTTCCCTACCCTGCTGAGCTGGTTCCCCACACATTTACCTCTCCCAGAGTCATTTTTTTGAGTTTCTTCCATATCTAGTGTACTGGGTCTGGCTGGCTGGAGTTTGCTTTTTGTCACAGCAGCCGATATGGTGCTGTGCTTTGCATTTGTGACTAGGCAGTGTTGATAACACACCAATGATAACACACCAGTGATAACACACTAATAATAACACACAAGTGGTAACACACCAGTGTTTTGGCTCTTGGTGAGCAGTGCTTGCGGTGTCAAGGCTTTCTCTCCACCACCCCGCCACCGAACAAAAGAGAGGCCAGTAGCTTGGGTGTGAGCAAGAGTTTGGGAGGGGACACAGCTGAGACAGCTGACCCAAACTAACCACCAAAGGGATATTCCATACTGTATGACGTTGTCCTCAGCAATAAAAGCTGAGGGAAAAGAGGAGGCTGCAGGGACACTTGTAGTGATGGGATTTTTCTTTCTGGGCAACTGCTTCATGTACTGAGGCCTGCTGCCCAGGAAGTGACTGAACACCTGCCTGCTGATGGGAAGTAGTGAATGCATCCCTTATTTTGCTTTGCCTCTGCACATACCTTTTGCTTTTCTTATTGAACTGTCCTTATCTTGACCCAGGACCTTTTCCATCTTACTTTCTTCCCCTGTGCTATTAAAAGTGGGGTGGGTGAGCATCTGTCAGCTAGCCAAGGTCAATCTGCCACATCTAGGCATTGAAAACTCTCCTCAAACCAGACTGCAAATCCACACTTTTTCTTCGTTCAGCCTGCCTGTGCAGACTTGATTCTTGAATGTTGGATGAAGAAGAGGAGCTAAGTCATTTAAAAGGAAAAATAGTATAAGTGTTATTCTGGTCATTGTGTTTTCTTCAATGGCAAGCACTTCAGCTCTTCTCAGTTGGCCTGATTTAGTCTTCTGGAGTCTGTTGGAAGTGGAATGGGCTTTGTTTTGCACCTTTAGCATGCAGTGCACATCAGAAGGACTTCAAAAGCAAGCATGTTTTTTTTAACATAAAGTTTTACAAACTGCAGAATAGACCTTGGTTTTCAGTGAAACACAACTATATCTGACTATAAGAGGTGCTGATTTATATTTATAACTTCAGGGAATTGCAATGACTCAATTGCAGGGAATCAAATCCCCGAAGTTTAATGAAAATCACACCAGAATACTAAAAAAACACACAATAAATTTTATGAAGAGGAATATGTGAACAACTGCATATGACATAAGTTTGAAAAATTACCTAAGCAGCTCCTAAGACCAGGTTCTGTTTGTAAAAATGACTTACGCACTTGGGCATTTAACTTCAATGAAAGTCAATAGGATGAAGTCCTCAAAAATCACATAATCAGGTTTGAACATTTTGCACTTACCTGTATGGCATGTTCTCTCTAACTAAGTAATGTAAAGATGGTTATTGCTTGATTTTTTTAGAGGTATGGAGGAGAGGGACACAGTTGGGATGACCAGCTTCTTAAAGAGATTGCAGCCTCCATCAGGACATTTGTGTGGGTTCCCACCCTTTAACAAAGGTGCTCAGCTCAGCAGAGCACGCATACATTTGCCTTTTTTGTGCCTTTGTCCATGAACACATCTTTCCGCCCTTCAGACGGCCCTTGCAGACATGCACACACACCATTGCGTTGGTATGCCAGTGTGGTTTCCTGTGTCTTCGCATCAGACCTTACTCAGTAGCCAACTTGGGATGCCAAACCCTGCCAACACCGCAGCCTCCTCTTCACAAAGTAATAGCTGTGGTTAAGATGTCATTCTCTGTAAATCGATTTTGGCAAGGATGACGGCTAAGGGCAGGAGCTGGAGTTGTCTTTACGGGGCCTAAGCCATTCAAGTGGCCTCAATCCTCCCTCTACTGCCCTGGCTTTGTGGAAGGTAGATGGACTCACTTTAACAAGATGGAATGAGGTTTTTATTTGGTCTTCTCTTTTTGGTTACAGCAACAAAAATCTTGGAAATTCTGATTAATTAGCACGCCTTGGGCTAAAAAAGACTAAAATTGAAAGAAAAATGTCTAAAGCTTTAGAAAGGAGTCGAAGCATGTAGTGACAATACATATTTTAAATACTTGTGGCTGTTTGTATAATTTTCCCAGGGTTTGCCTCTCATTGACTTGAAGAGATAAGAGTGGAAAGACAAGTGGAAGGTTTTGTTTGGACCATGATGTAATAGCATTTCACTTTTAAGGAATCTAAATAGGTGATAACATGAAGGATGCTGATAGTGGCCTCCTCTAAAAATCAGTTTAGATGGTAAGAACTGCTGTTATTTTATTATTGCGATGCATTTTTGCTGACCATATATTTCATAGAACAAGATTGCATATGAGGATAGCAGTAGATTTCTCAGTCTGGAAAATGTTCTTCTAAATGGCTCTGAGGTTATCTTATATCCTGAATTGAGAAAATGCATACTCAGCATAAGTAAGTAGACCTTTATAGTAGAAAAAAATGTGCTCTTAACCACAGAAGTTTCTCTTCATGAGTCGCAGTTGGCTTTTGGCCTCTGTATCTTTACAACTATTAGTTTCATTGATCTTTATGCTTCCTTAGGGACATGACTTTCTGACTTTCTAAACTTAAGGACGTCTGACAAAACAACTACAACTATTGAATCCAAGGTATGTTTCAGCTGAGTTTGAAGGTGGAACAACCAGAGCTCAGTGGAGAAAATTTCTTAATGGTGAAAATAACATGTGTCAAAGCCATTTTCTTTTTCTTGACAAAGTACTTTTGTTTCAGGCAAAAAAAGTCTTTCCATTGTGTGTGGAATGAGATTGCCTTAATGCTTTGAGATACTGCTACTGTAGCAATTCAGACTTTGATAGTGTCTGATAGACATGCTGGAAATGTATATATCAGTTAACAAGATTATCACTTGAAAAGACAATTGTATTTTTACTGAAAAGTTTTTTGAGGTGATGAAATATATTGATATTTAATGAAGCATGAAACTTTTAAATGAACCATGAAAGCAGTAGTTAAACTAATTAACTGAGTATAAAGCCTCTTAGAATACATATGTTATGTGGGCTGTATCCTTGTTATTTCTGCCTGGTTAAACTGACAACTAGGATAACATTCTCATATTATCTTTTAAGGGAAACAACATTAAACAGTACCTTGTTTTTAATGCAAGGAAAAACAGAAAATTGTTTGTTTGTACTACTCAGAAACTCAGGGACAATCAGTTTAAAAAATACCTTTCAGTATCCTTGAACAATGGACTTTATCTGGGAAACAAAAACATACTGAATGTGATTGCAAGTTACTTACATTCCTGCATTTGTACTGCAAAAGCCAGTTTCTGCAGTTCTTTCCATGTTAACATTTGTCACCTGTTCTTCATTGGTGTTAAACAGGTTGGCACTTATTATTCTTATATCCTGATTGTGCATTTTGGTCTTTAAAGGAGGAATGATACCTTTCTGAGAAGTGGTGGTCAAATAGCTTGGGTTATCTGTAAAGATTTAGAAAGAGAGCCTTGCATGGGATTACAGTTTAACATTGAACAAAACCTAATTTATTGCATGCTTTTTTGCTGAACATATGTCTCCTGCAGGACCATGGCATGCAATGCATTCTGGCACTGATATGTTATGGTACAAAGACTGAAACCTGGCCCATGCTGGAAGTAGAAAGTAACCTGCTTTCTCTTTTATCCTATGCTCAGAACTTCTGCACAGCTGGCAGCAGGTTTCACTAGGGGCAAGTTGTTGTTTGAGTTAAGGCAGCCTAAAGCTGCTGAGAGTTTGCCCCCTTACTCTTGGTGCTCTGGTGGATGGAGCTAGCATGCCTGTGTCTAAGTGGGTAAAGGAGACAAAAGGTAATAGAAGAACCATAGACAGGTTAGAGTGAGAATGGACCTTAAAAATTATGTAGTTCCAAACCTCTGCCATGGCAGGGATACCTCCCACTACACCAGGTTGCTCTATGCCCCATACAGCTTGGCATTGATCCCTTTCAGGGATGAGGCCTCCACAACTTCCCTGGGCAACGTGCTCCAGTGTCTCACAACCCTCACAGTAAAGAATTTCCTCATAACAGTTAGTCTAAATCTATTCTCTTTCAGTTTAAAACCATTACCCCTCGTCCTATGGCTACACTCCCCACTCAGTAGTCCCTCCCGATCTCTCCTGTAGGCCCTGTTTAGGTACTGTAAGGCTGCTGTAAGGTCTCCCTGGAGCTTTCTCTTTTCCAGGCTGAACAACCCCAGTTCTCTCAGCCTGTCTTCCTAGCAGAGGTGCTCCAGCCCTCTGATCATATTTGTGGCCCTCCTCTGGACTTGCTCCAACAGGTCCATGTCCTTGTTATGTTGAAGGCCCCAGGGCTGTATGGAGTACTCCAGGTGAGATCTCACCAGAGCAAAGTAGAGCAGCAGAATCAGCTCCCTCAACCTGCTTGACAAGCTTCTTTTGATGCAGCCCAGGATGTGGTTGGCTTTCTCGGCTGCAAGCACGCATTGTCGGCTAATGTTGAACTTCTTGTCCACCAACACCCCCAAGACCTTCTCCTCAGGGCTGCTCTCAATTCATTCTCCACCCAGCCTGTGCTTGGGATTGCAGTGACCCAGGTGCAGGAGCTTGCACTTGGCATGGTTAAACTTCATGAAGTTCATGCGGGCCCACCTCTCAAGCCTGTCAAGGTCCCTCTGGATGGCATCCCTTACTTCCAGTGTGTCAGCCATGCCACACAGCTTGATGTCGTCTGGAAACTTGCGGAGGGTGCGCTCTGTCCCACTGTCCATGTTGCTGACGAAGCTGTTAAACGGCACTGGTCCCAGTACTGACCTATGGAGGAACACCACTCGTTACTGGTTGCCACTTGGACATGAAGTTGTTGACCACAACCCTTTGAGTGCTGCCATCCAGCCAGTTCCTAATCCACTGTGTGGTCCATCCATCGAATCTGTGTCTCTCCAGTTTAGAGACCAGGATGTCATGCGGGACAGTGTCAAATGCCTTGCACAAGATCTTCCCTTTTCGTGGGGCCTGGAGGAAGGAAGTGGTCTGCTTCTTTCTTCCCAACGTTACTTCATTGCCTATACAATAAGGCTGGCAGAAGAAGCAAGTATCGGGTCTGCACAAGGAAGTCTTCCTATGTGTTAGATAGCAGTTAAATGAACATAGCAAGAAGTTAGAAATTACCATGTGAACAGGGGGGTACATTGCTATGCTGCCTTGCTTTGGTACAAGTCATTTCAGTAATGGATCTGCACATGGCCACGGTTACAGGTAGCAAAGCTCCTACATGGCATTTTCTGAAATGCTAAGGATATTGAGATAAGATAAATTGACTGATATGAGCATCTTTTAATTAAAATTGAGGAAAGAAACTTAGGTATTACTGGAAAAAATGCTGACTATGTATATCTAATGTGAAGAAAAGAACAAATGTGCAGTGAAGGTTGAACATTACTGGAAGTTGTGGGAGATTAAGTGTTACAGAGTCCGGCTAATTATTTTTCTAAAGTGTCTTCTTAACTGCCCTTCTGCCAGAATAGTTGTCTGTTCTGTGTTGCAGACAGGTGGTATCAGCAAAGAAGTATGCCAACAGCACTGTTAGAATTGATCCGCTTATTTTGCAGTTGAGTACAGCACTGTTTAATGGGCAAAGTGTTTCCTTATAGAATTCATTTGAGTCCTACCATTCATAACGTATGAGGAAGTTTTAACAATATTATTTTTTGCTTTGCCCCTCAAGTAATACCACTTGCAAGTCAGACGAAATAACAGTCTGTGCTCTCACACATACATAGATGTGTGTTCATTTAGGACAGATTCAGACGGTAATTTCCCAGTGGCACTGGAAGTGAAAGGTATTCTTTCTAATTCCAATACAATTATATTTTGTTCTTCCAAATATCTATATATTTCCATTTTGATTATAACAGCAATTTTCTCTCTGTCTGTATTGTAATGGTATTTTAGGGAGCTGGCCAATACTGAAATTTAAAATGTGAAACTTGTTTTTTTTTCACGTGGTATTATTTGCCATTAGATTAATTTACTAGTACAGTAATATATTATATTACTCGTAGAGTTTCTCTTGATTCGTACCAGTTATTTGAGACACACATTTGCACAATGTATTGATTTTTCAAAAATGCAAACAAAATGGTTAGGCTAAGTTTTGTAGATAGAAACTTACCAGAAGCTGGTGTGAGTGACTAATACTACAGAGAAGTGGTAGCATAAACCAAAAGTGTAAAGCTGTATGTTTTCTGCACAAGAAGAGCACATAGTGTATATTATCCTAACAAGGACAAAAGCAGAAGTCATCTAATGTCACCAATAACAAATAAGGAGTTACCCATTGCAGCTAAAACATTTATATTTTAGTTCAGTTAAACATTTACTGGTCTGTGCAGTAGTTAACTGATAACTTCTTAGTTTTTATGCAAAGTAAGAAAACAAAGCAGCTTTCAAAATAGCTTTTTAATAAGTGGGAGGCCTTCCTGATATAAATCAAACATTCAAAATTAACATGAGATATTACACATGTCTGTAGGTCTAATTGAAAATCTTCATTTTACAGTATGCGCTTTCTCCTGGAAGTTTCCTCAACCTGACCGTTTCATAATATATTCCTAGTTTAGTCATTAAAAGACCACTGTTTTCATTTGTTTAAATTTAGTGGTTAAAGTGTTCCATAGAAAGAGGTGATCTCATTGCTGTCTGCTTTAAACCAGCCAAGTTAATCACCTGTGAGGTATTGTTTTCACCGGTCAGTTCTGGATAATTTTTTACCTTGGTTCCACTTGAGGGGAGACATTGTTTTTCATTGTGCTTTGTCAGTCTCTTTTGTCTTGCAGTAGAGTTGCTGAAAGTACATGCTCGATTACTTCATACAATGAATGGCAAATAGCATTAGAAATTAGTGCAAACTAATTTACCAAGTGGACTCTTATAGTGAGGAAACTGCCTTTCCAAGATTCAAAGCATGGAGAGCTTTTAAAGTGCATTCATGATGTTTTCCCATAATACAATGTGGTCATATAATTTTGTTTAGTGTATTTCCTCCAGATTATTTTTCTTGATTGTAAAGATTACGTCTCTGCAAACAGTTAAAAACATGGGAATTGCCAGTACTAGTCAGTTAATGGTCTGTCTAACTTACTGTTCAGAGTGGACACAACCAGAGGCTTTGGAGGAAATTTCTTACTAGCAAGGCATTGCTATTTGTAAGTGTTAAGAAAATCATGAGCTAAGATCATAACCATGAGGTTAAAAACAGTGAGGTTTTAGGATCACAGAATCATAGAATGGTTTGGGTTGGAAGGGAACATGAAGAGCATCTAGTTCCAAACCACCTGCCATGGGCTGGGACAGCTCCCACTAGACCAGGTTACTCAAAGCCCCATCCAGCCTGGCCTTGAACACTTCCAGGGATGGGGCATCCACAGCTTCTTTGGGAAACCTGTTCTAGTGTGTCACCACCCTCAGGGTACAGAATTTCTTCCTAATACCTACTCCCGTAGCCTGTCTTCAGAGGTGAGGTGCTCCAGCCCTCTGATCATCTTCATGGATCTCAATTTCAGAGTTTTGTCTCTAACTACAAAGCCTTGATTTTTTTAAAATTTTATTTTTTAAGAAAATAAAGGTCAAGAATCACTGTTTCACTTAGATGTAATTTCTGTGTCTACTCACACAGCTTCTCAACTACTGCACTGTAGTTGAGAAGCTACTATAAATTCATAAAACTTGCAATCAAAATCATAATTTGGCAACTTTTTGAGACATAGATTAGGAATTTTTTTTACTCTGAAAAAAATCCTGATTGCATGCCATACAGAAATTGCTCATACCTAATGTAATCTTGAATGAATTTTTGGTTAGTTCACCTGCAAGCCCCAAGGTCTCCCAAAAAAGGCTTGGGCACAGAGAATGATACCAGTATGAAGAAGCCCAGATTCCCACACAGATAAAGATTTTGGCCGATCATATGCTAGTAGAGGCAAGTGGCAATCTCCCTCCTATTCTGTCTTTTTTTCTGCTTTTGAATCTCCAGTTTAACACCCTTAAAGAGGGCTTCAGGGGTTCTGATATTGGCTGGTGTCTCTGTGTACGCAGTTGCTGTGCAATAGTGCCTCTTAGCTGGCTGTAGAAACAATAGAAAAGTGGCCATTGTGTTTAAGGACAAAGAGATAAGTGCTATCTCTCTAGTAGTGATTAATAACATGACTAAAATTGGTGGAGGGAAAACCTGAAACATATGGCAGCCCCAAGGTGAGAGAAACTGGGATAATATTTCGAAGTAAACCTTTGAGTTTGTTCAGTCAGTAGCTGCTGCGCAGCCTGTCCAAATAGGGTGCCAACAACCCCAGAGATACAGTGGCACACAGAAAAGATGTACCTGGCAGCTGGGGACTGCATCATCCAAAAGGTTCATTGTGTTGCAGGAAAAGACTAAATTTGGGTTGAAACAGTCTTGGTGGCTAATGTCTAATCTACATGAAGAATACACTAAGACATTCTTACTTATTGCTTTGGACTCTGTCCTTGTGAGTATATATTGTCTTACAATACACTTTTGTGGGTGTACCCTTTTGTCCCCATTTTGCTGAATACAGAATCCACATGAACAAGACTGGAAGCCAGTTACAAGGGAAACATTAAAACCAACAGTTTCCAAAGCTCTTAATTACTGTATGTGAACAGACAGAAAATCCCCTAGGGAAATTACCTTTTGCTCTTTTGTTGCAGTTCTTTTATTTCTAGCTGTTATTCTAACAGTAACTAAAGGACAGATTTTCCGGTATTTTTAATAGCTTTCTGTCATGCTGATTAATTCAGTTATTGCAAAATGTATTGATTGAAGAGATTATTGAATCTATCTAGTGTCACGTGTTTGGTATGTTGTGTGTTTCAGAACACCAAACAATTAAGACTGGTTTAGCTGTTACATGTTTTTGTTGTATTATCATTTATAAATGGGAAGCATAGTTTGCAATTTCAAAGGTTTGATGAAGCAATTTCATTTCATAACCTGAGTTACTTGGCAGAATTAAAGAATTGCTACTCTTGACTTGGAGAGGTAGGGAAATAAATTGGTTGGTTTTTAATCAATATCTGATAAAAGAAAATGTGTTTAAATGGACTCTATTGGACTCAACCTCCAAAAAGTATGAGAGTGATCTGAATTAAGAGAATCTTATCTGAAATTCAGTGCATCTAAATTAAAGTAATTGTATTTTTCTGTATTCTTTGAATGTTCTTCAGATTGCAGTGAAATATTTTTGCATGTCAAGGATGAGTGAAGCTTAGCTACTAATCAACTATGGAGAATAAACAGGGAAAATAGGCAAGCTAACGAATGAGGAAGTAAATGCATTAAAATATTTCCATAAAATATTTTTACTGCTTATACTTATTAACTATTACTGGTAGTTATTGAGAAAGAGCACTTTTGATTAATCTGAAATATGTTTATGTGGAAGAAATTACATGCTGATCAACTACAGCTCTTCCTGTGAACCATCTCAGGACTGATGCCACCTCCTCAACTATCATTGCCCTTATTGTACTATCTCCTGATAGGCATTTCTTCTAATGGAATTCTTCTCTTAGTATGTAAGAAAATAAATTGCTTCTCTTGCTGATTTAAAATATTAGGTGCACGTATTTTTCTACAGTTCTACAGTTCTGCAGTGTAGAAGGAAATCTACAGCCTCATTCAAAACCCACTGATGTCCTCCAAAGAGGCTCCCAGCTGTTGTGGATTCAAGACATTAAGGAATTCCTGGTTGTCCTTCAGTGTCCCAGAATTTTCAGGCTTTGGGTCAATGATACAGCAAACCTGGACTGGGGGCTCATCTTGCACTGTGGGTATAAGATGCCAAATGCTGTTGTGGGACATGGTCATTCTGCCAGTTCACATTTATTCACTGCTTTTAAACACATTTTCTGACAGCTTGCCTTTTGGCAGCAGGCTCCTGCCCAGTCAGATGTCTATGTTGCACCCATTTAACTTTTTGCTAGATCAGATGTGGTCTGTACTCCTGCAGCTGGCCCAAAGTTGGCATAAACTTCCCATCTTGTGCTCTGACTTAGCTCAACAGACATGTGATTGTATGCTCCCATCTGATTCAGATCAAATTAATACTTCTCAGTGACCTGCAAGAGCACAGATGAGGTATTAATGATGATCTTTTGACTCATTGGGACCTGTATGAAGCAGTGGATAAAATGTTATGACTTAGCCTTTCATAGTAGTAGTCTTTTACTTTGCAGCCTCTTTGAGCAGGGAGAAATGATGATAGATTGTTTCATGATAATTCATCTCACACCTTTTAAGTGGAAGAATTGTCATTGCTTTTTCCATAACAGCAAACGTCTATCAATGATAAAAAGAACAAAACCTTTTCCTTCCACTTCTGCATCAGAGAAACTCCCAGGCAAATGTTTATCAGGACCAGAGTCTTGCATTACTTCTGTCTGTCATCCAAGTAATACAATCTCTCCAAAGCACTCCTTTTCTTATTTTTTCCTTTCAGTGACTACAATATCTATGGCCTTCATCCTCATACAACAAATTCTCTTAGCTGTTCTCGGCATCCCTGAGGTGCTGTTTGTGCACAGAGAATAAGAGCAGACCCTATAATTGCAAAGGAAACCAGGGTCTTTTGATGAGGCAACATTCTATATTTAATAGTACTGGTTTGACACTACTCCCTTTTCTGGTTCTGCTTTTGGCATATTTTTTTTCTGGCATATAAGTTCCAAGCAGCTCTGGTCTAGTCATGTATAAATAGCTATTTCGCTGTATGGTTGCAGATTGTTATTTGAACTGACTAGGTGACATATGGCCCATCCCGAAATGAAAATCTTGATTGGCTGGGTATGATAATATAGATGTGATTGTTACCATTGAAATTTGTTGAAAGTGGCTTATAAGTGAAGGGCATTATGGTGCCATTCAGAGAAGAATCAGTATTTATTTGGTACATTTTTGTGGTAGAGCTGCTCTTCTCAATGCTAAATATTAGGTTTATATCTTACTAAGTAGTCAGTATATATAGGCTCTACAAGCATTACAACTGTGTCAAAATAAATTGGATTTCTCATGTTATTATAGCATGCTTTCCTGTCTTGTGTATTCTTTGGTGCAGAAAGCCTTTGGTTCTATGTACTAAAGACAGTTTTTAAAAAAATGTCTGACTGAACATACATAATACACATACACACAGAGAGGCATATTATGTAGTATTATGTATTTTATGTGATATGAATGTGTCGTGTCAGTTTTTAACTTCAACCCATCCAGTCTTTTGGTAAGAGGAGTAGCATTCATATTAATACCAAGGGTATTAATTTTTTTTACTTAATTTTTGCTTGCTGGTTCTATTTTAGCACTCTGTAACATTATAAAAGCAACTGATTCAGCTGTAGTGAGTTCAAAATACAAACTCCTTTGGAGGAAAGAAAATAAAATGCCTTCTCTTATTCTTTTGATTTAATTGGATGTCTTCAGTGAGAGCAGACAGTAATCCTACAAAGCTTAAAAGCTTTTTTTCTGGTACCCACAATGGAGTTGAGTGCAGTACAAGGAATTCTTCTGACACGTTTGTCCTCTGAAATTTCCAGCCCTTCTAGCTAAATTTCAGGGAGGGTTATTAAATGTTTTCTTCTTTCCTTGCCTTGAGTTTTCAATCAGATCTATATTCTTCAGTTACATTTCAAAGTAGTAGCAGTGGGAAGTTGTTTTTTTTAAAAGGCTACTGCATTTCATCCCAAGGAGTACATTTTGGTGGTGGATCGTGCAATCAACTTGTAGCATCTGTACATGAGTTTACAAAGCACTTAGGATCCCAGTGGACTGACAATCATACATGTGTTCCTCACATATGTGAGATATTCCTAATTAGCCAGAGAAAAGAAGAATAATTTGAAAAGAAGGCAGAGACCTCTGAAACAGGAATAAGCGTATCTATTTGTTCTCTCTTTATTAAAAAAAAAAAAAAAGCTATAATTTGAAATTTCTAGGGGGTACTGGAAATTTTTGAGATAATCCTATTTTATCTGGAGGAGACTGCAGGATTTGGATTTTCATCCTATGACTGTGAGGGCCATATATGCCTTAATGTACTTCTTTGTGAAGTTCACAACCCGTTTGAAAATCCTTGAGAAAAACTAGTATACTAATTAGACAGCCAAGTCAAAAGTAGATTTAATTTTTAAATGGTTTAAATCGAAGTAATTTTCACTATTTGTCCTCATGTTGCTGTCCTGCTCTGGGGAGTAGTTTCAACACAGGGAAGCAGCTAGAAATGTGAATAGTACAATTATTAATTTCCAGCTGTGATGGCAATTTGCCAGATATCTGACAACTTCCATATCATGACCTACGTTTTAAGCTTTTCATCTTGATATGTTTTAATGCAGGGAATCTTGTAAACCACCATCTGTGACCTAAATCAGAGCACAAAGTGCACAGAGCATTTTGCACATGTGACCCACTTGCCAGCTCCCTCTGGAATCATCTCGTGCTACTGTGCCATCAGTTTTGAGTCATGGCAGCAGTGACGAAGAGCAGACTGTGGTCTTTTAAAGAAAGTCCAGAATGCTTCTCTGCTTGATCCAGCTCAAATTCCTCTCCGCAGGCCTTTGAGGAATGCTGGGTTCCAGCTGTAGCTCTCTCCTGCCAAGCAAACTACGCAGCCTGTGTCTGCACTTTGCCACACCAGACCTATTGCAGGTGTTGCAATTTGCATCTGTGCCAGCAGTCCCCTTGCTTTTTGGTTGTCTCATGGTAGGAATGATGAAAGGGCTTGCAGTGG
>VXAK01006447.1:0-11145 GCA_013399435.1 Arenaria interpres | reverse complement strand
GCAGTGGCTTGGAACGGTGGGGTTTGGTGGGATTCAAGGCACGGTGGTGTTCCTGCAGACTCCTTGGGTTCTCTCTTCCCTTTTTCTTCAGAGAAGGGTGTGCTTACAACTTGGCTGTCCCTCAGTGGAGGGCTGGTCTTTTGTTTGGACTCCTGCAGTGGTGTTTTTTTCTGATGTTTACCTGTGGTGCCTGGTCTTTAGTTTATGTACTTAAGCACTTGTTTTAAATGTGCAAAATTGTTATTTCCCCTTTAGAATATTGCTTTTGTGTTTGTAGAAGTTTGCGAATTGTTGTATTGGTCCCCTGTTTCATCCTCATCTGAAGATACTCGGTTCCAGTCGCTTTTCCTACTTTGCAAAGTGATGTGAGTTCTGTGGCCTCGTCATGGGTTCATGGGAGATGAATACTAACCGACCTTGTTTATTTTCAGGAGGTCTTGGTTATGGACCCAAGTGCAAGTCCATTGGAAAAGGCAGCTGCAACAATGTAAGAGTCACCAGCAGTCCCATGACAGTTCAACAGCTGGGACCTGTTTCATCTCTTGCTAATCGGGTGTCAACAGCATGCAACCAGATCAACCCTAGCTTACAGAGATCTATGGATGCTTCGAGCCTGAGGGCTTCACCATCAGATACAAGGTCCTGAGTTACTTTTTTATATTCAGTACTTTAGAAAGAAGGTGTTTTAATTCTCCTGTAATTTAAATGCAAACTTTGTGATCATTAAAATGGCCTAGATGGTGTTCTGTTATGCCATGGTAAATTTAATTCAACGTAATTTAATTTAACGTAATTTAATTCACATCAACTATAATCATATT
This sequence comes from Arenaria interpres, assembly GCA_013399435.1. Classification (NCBI taxonomy): domain Eukaryota; kingdom Metazoa; phylum Chordata; class Aves; order Charadriiformes; family Scolopacidae; genus Arenaria; species Arenaria interpres. Next base: position 10,324 of record VXAK01006447.1, on the reverse strand, counting down.
GTTTGGATCATTCAAGTCATGGGTGAAATTTGGCCACACATTGCCTATGTTTGATAGAGCTTTTTTTGTTAGATAAAGATTTTTTATAGTCAGTTAACTATATTTTTGTAGTAAGGACAGGAAATGTTATGGAGGATAAAAGCACAAATAGTCCACGTTACACTTACAGGGACTGTGACCTGTTTTAAGCTTACCATAGTGGCCAAGAGTGTTATGTTGGTGCCTGTAATACTAAATCAGACAAAATAAACTTTAATGTCTTGCTAATATTCCTCTCTCCTCATGAGATACCTTTGCTTTCAAATTGTTTAATCGTTTACATAATTAAGTTAATCAGCATGGCATGCTCTGACATGCTCTGGGTAGTCCTGCTTTGGCAGGGGAGTTGGACTAAATGATCTCTATGGTCCCTTCCAACTCTAAAAAATTCAGTGAAATTCAGTGAAATTCAGATCAATTGTTCCCAGTCTGCACTGAGCCAGCAGTTAACTTTATCTGTTAGACTTGAGTCCCTGAAAACTTGTCCATTTTCCTAGCTTTGATGGGTAGTTTAATAAAAACTATGGCCTCTCCCTGTAAGTGTTGCCTTTTTATATCACTACACTACAGACAAATATTTATTAATTATTTTCTAGTTGCTTAAATAACTTTTGAGACTGTGGCTATTAGTATTGTCAACAAACATGAATGAAAGGAAAACAGAGTGCCAGAGCACTGGAACAGGCTTCCCAAAGAGGTTGTTGGGTCTCCTTCTCTGGAGATATTCAAAACCCTCCTGGATGGGTTCCTGTCCAGCCTGCTTTAGGTGAACCTGATTTGGCTTGGGAGTTGGACTAGATGATCTCCAAAGGTCCCTTCCAATCCCTACCATTCTGTGACCTTGTGAACATAGTTATTTGACAACCTCCATAGAAATACGTTATGCCCATCCCTGGGTATTGGTTAACCATACAGTGAGAAAACATTCTGGTGTGTTATTTCAGAAGCTATGTTCCCACTTTTGTAGGTGGGACTCATGCAACAGTTGCCTACTGAGTTGAAATGTAACTGTTCTTATTAACAGAAGGCCACAAGAGTCTTTATTCTCAAAACAGTTTACATTTTATTATATTGCTTTATTACAAGCCAAGGAACATTCTTGAAATAAATAAAATTGGTATTATATAACTGGAAGAAAACCTTGATTTACTCTACTATAGGAGAGTTTGTGACATTTATGTCATTTCAGTTGCGGAGACTGAGTCCCTTGGAGAATTTGCAAAATTAATTATTCTTCCTGTGCAAATGTGTCAGGGAAAGTTGTTTAGAGCTAAGATGATGACAAATCCAGAGACATGCCTTTGAAACAGAACAAAACTGATGATATGAAAATATCGTTAGGTAATTATTACTTAGTAAGTTTTAGGTGTGCCTGTATGGTTCCAAACACTGTTATTTTTATCTGAATGTGTGTTTGGGTGTACTATGCCAGTACTGAGTTATACATTTTTGGTTTTATTTTAAAGAAACATTTACTAAGGGCAAACTGAAGTTGAAACTCTGGTAGAGTCAAGGCTCTAGTATCCCTAGAGTCTCTTTTAATGATTTATCAATGAATATGTTATAAAATCAGTTGTCACACAAGGAATGTCCATTTCAGCAATCGACTCAATTGACTATTTGATAGGGCAAAAGGAGTTTAAAGTCAGATTTTAATTTACAGATTATTTAAACAATTTCTTCTTTTTTTTCTTTTTTTTTTTTTTTTTTGATTACTTAAGCAATAAAATGTAGTTGCCTAAATTAGTTGCCTAAACTAACTCCATAATCCTTCTTAGGCCAAGTGCCTTCACTGGATTATATCTCTCAGGCATCATGACTGTGCTCTGTCATGATCAGCTCAATCCAGGCCAGAATATTTGCTGAATTGACCCAAACCAAAATGACTCGTTGTGATTTTTACTGATGGAAAAAAGAAAAAAGTTGGCAAAATTGGTGTTTTCCTACAGATAACATCAGATTTTGATATATAGACTGTGAGGGATAAATCTTCCCCATCTTTTTTTGAGAGTTTCCCAAAAAGCTTTTTCAGAATGGTCAGATGTAATACTGCCGTTTACTTTGATGTAAGTCAGAAAAGGAAAGCATAAAGGATTCTTGGCTAGTAAAACAGAAGAACATGCAAAAAGATGGCAAAAACATAGTTTTCTCTCTTCACGTTTAAGATTCTGGGTTATACTTGACACTGTGGCCTCTGCACACAGAGGGATAATAGAAAGTAATTGCAAGAATCTCTTCTAAATGTTCATAAAAGATCTGGTCGAAGCTCAGGCAGGTTTAGATTGCAATACACAGATGTGCCAATTAATACCATCTGAGAACCTGGCACAGTGGTATAGCTGGCTCTTGATTTTCATATTAGGTATACTTTTTTTTCCCTAGAAAATTACTTAGTCACAGTGTGGTCTGGGTTTAAAAGAAATTTTCTTTGTTTTGGAAGCTGGAATCTTTGTTACTTTTGAATTTAGTGGCTTAAGTGAGAACCAAACTTCTTCGGATTATCTAGCTCTTACTTATTGTGTACTTTAAATTCTGGGCCAACTTTCTATTTTTGTCTAGTTATGAGATTTTTGAAATGCGGTTTTTTGTCAGCTTCATTGAGGGGTGTGTTGCTTTATGTTAGGCGTCAGTAGCTTTTTGTATGACACTGGTCCTACTATGCATCTGAGTAAAATTATTGACATTGCAAGAATAACTTTTTGTCTTGATGATATATGATTTTTTCCCCCTACTTATAAAAGAGAAGATAAAAATTTCAGTAATCAAACTAGAAAAAAACCACCTTATTTATATTTTCCAGATATAAATATATATAGCCTAGCATGAGAAATCAAACCTTATTTACTTTTCTCGCTATTTTGAAGAGTGTGGATCTGTATTTGGAGTCACAGGGTACTAACAGGATTTAACTACCTTACAATGAATGTTCTTTAACAAAGCCTATTTATAACAGACCCAGCAGCCTGAATCCATTTTTTTCACAAATAATTTTCCCTTTAAATCTAAATCTTACACGAGATTGACCTGATAGAGCAATCCCATTTTTCTCATTTCTCTCAATGTTAATTGTGCTTTTTGTCAACGCTCTGTTTTGAAAGTACCATTTAAACCCTGATGGAGTAATATAACCTCCATAACAGTACCCTATACTGACATTCAGTCTGAACAGGATGTTTCTTATTCTGATAGAGCAAATCAACCATCCACTACAAAGTGAGTGTCTTGAGCCAAGCAGCATTTACCCATCTATCCCATAGGTCACCACTGCAAGGCTGTGTGATATGTAAAGCTACATTTCCGCTGTTTGTTAGCCATCTCAGTGCGCAGACATAGCCATTGCAAACAGCTTCCTCTCTCCCTGAGCCTCTAGCTTCCCCTCTAGACAGAAAGGGTTGAGGGGACAGCCACGGTGCCCTGAGCACCAGTTCCCCTCCTCCAGCTTTTGGCAACAACTGGGCTGTGTTCTTTCAGCATGATCCAGCCCTTAAACCGAAGTCACTGCAAACCAGCTTTTCTTTCTTCAGGTTGGTTGACTCTCAAGTGCTCAAAAATGCTGTAATATTAAGTGCTAGGAAAAAAAACCCATCACTCATTAAATGCTCATGTGGTGGGCACAATAAGATAACAAAGACACTGTGATTTTTCATCTGTAATCTCCATAGCTAGAACTGAATGTGGAAACCTATATACGTTTCTCTTGCTTGAATGGCTTTACCTAGTATTTTCATATATTCTTTCAACCATGCTGATCTAGTTGAAAGATAATCCCCAGGCCTTAGAGAGGAAAAGTCGATTTACCAAGAAAAATCATGGAAATTTGGTAAATGTTGCCATAGTCACTGGGAATGTCTCCAGACCCATAGTTTAGGATCTGCTCTGGCTCTGCGGTGACTGATGTTATTTTAAACGAGATTCAGATCCCTAGTTTCAGCCTACCAGCAATTCTTAAATTAAGTAGGTTCATGTATCTCCATCAAAGCTGCAGTCGCAGCAGTCACTGCAGTAAGGCTGTGTGCAGACATACAGTGCAGCTATGAGCCTTCGCAGATCCTTGTTTCCTGAAGCAGTGTCTACAAGAAAATCTTGCAGAACTCAGAAGGGAGCTGTGATATTGCTTACCCTGAGTAAACTTCAAAACTTGCTTCCCTATTGAAAAAACATAGAAGCAAGTAAAATAGACAGAAGTGACTCCTCAGAGGGAGTTGCTGTGACTGTGTCTGTATCAAGAAGAGAAGAGATGAGATTTGTTTTTATTAATTTTCTTTATGGTGCATACTTTCTCTTTTCGAAATCTAAAGTTTGTAGCAATTTAAAACCACAAAGTAAAATAATTATAAATAACTGACTATAGGAATATACCTTTGTAAATAAGAAAACCTTATTCTATGCCTACATGACAGTTCCTTTGGATTAGTGCATGCAAATATTTCATATATTGTTTACTTAGAGCCTTAAGAAGTATTTTTCAACACCTGGTATTTAAGGTACTTATTAGTCTTTTTTTTTAAATTAATTTGGCCTCCTGGAGTCGTTGTATGCTAGGAGGAACTACTGTGTGTCTTATTTTTCATGTGAGAACCTGAGAAGCAGTGATGGACATGACCAGCTCAAAAAAATGCATTTTAGATTTAGAAGAGAAACAAAATTTCCTACATACTTGATCCACCATTGAAATTCTGTGCTTCTTCAAAAGTGTGTTGTGGAAATAATAAACGCAGGAATTAACCACCAAAGCATAAGATGCAGAGACTTCTGTGTCTGTGAGATCTCCAGGTTTTACCTAGATACACACATGGTCCTTCCTACTGTTAGAGCCTCTTAAAAATAGAAATAATATACTGATAACACCACTGGCTGGCAGAAAATCCAAGACTGCCAAGATGTGAACTGGAAACATAAAGACATAAATCCACTTGACCTCTACCCAGCATTTGCAGCCATGGATCAGGGACCCTGATGTCCTTATATTTCCTTTTAATACCTTTCTGTAGAAAACAATATTGCTAAGAGCTTATGAGTTCCTTTTTTAAGCTACCTGTAGGACATTTGTAGCATGAACAAGGTTCATAGTATTTCTGTGAAAAACTAATGATAACAGCAAGATTAAGCTTTCATGAAAAAATTTGATTGCTGACGTGGAGGCAGGTACATCATCAAATCAAAACAAAAAAACCCCTTCAACCAGTTCTTCTACATATTAATTTATTTTGTTTGTTTTGTAAAGCTAGATGTTATCTCTATTTATAAACTTGAGCTCTTTCTGTAGATAATTCTATTTGTATGCATTAAACTTGGCAAAGTCATTCAGGTTAAATATTTATTCTTTATTAATCAGTTTTCTTCCCGTTCTTTGACAGCAAAAATAATAGTCAAACCAATATAAGTTTCATACAAGGCAGAAGCATAATGCTTTGTCTTCAGAAGCCTAAACCTATTTACACCACAGCAGATGAAAAAATTTGCATTGATTTCTACAGTGATGTATCAAGAATCTTTACCGCAACTTTTCTTCAAAATCTTGAGGTTTTAAAATTGTTTTCCAAAGTGACCTTTTTACATATTTATTACCTGTGTATGCCTACTGGTACTTTTACTCAGAGAGCTGAAGTTGAGTAACTAAGATTGGGAAGAACTTTCCTCAGATGTAGCGTTACTTTAATTTTATGTGTGTCTGAAGACAGAAGAACCACTGCTGAACTGCGCACTTACTGTATTGTGCCTTTGTTCCAGGTCGCTCTTGTCATGTGAGTCTCTGGCCTCTACAACGTTAAGCTTGTCAGAAAGTGAGTCCACTTTGAGTGTAAAGCAAGAGTGGTTGCATGGATTTAGGACACATCCTTCTGTTCCTCCTGACCAAGGTTTACAAAACAGCAGTGAGCTGGGGGACTTACTAAATTTTTTGCCTGGAACATCTGTGTCCAGTAACTGCATCTCTAACTCGTTACCGTCCTACTTACATGGCATGGAAAATAAGCATTCCCCTTACTCTAGTCCTCACCGTTCCTCAGCCTGGTCTCAATCAACCCGCTCCAAAAAGAGAGCACTCTCTTTGTCTCCTCTGTCTGACGGCATTGGGATTGACTTCAATACAATCATCCGTACGTCCCCAACCTCTCTGGTGGCCTACATCAACAGCTCCAGGACATCACCAGCAAACGTCTCCCCACAGCCTGAGGTCTATGGACATTTTTTGGGAGTGAGAGGAAGCTGTATACCCCCAAATTGCTCTATTCCAACTGCCCAGAAAGGCCTTCTCATGGCTAATGGCAACGTCACCTTCCCAGGGTACGCTGAGAATGGGGCTGCTGAGTACCAGCAGATGCAACAGCTGGAGCAAGCCAGCTTGGAGATGGCTGCCACAAGCAACATGGTGATCCAGCAGGGCATGCCGCCCGTGGACAACCAGGTGGTGGCTGTCCTGAAAAATGAACGGCTGGATGACTTCTCAGGCCATACGGTTGACGTGCCTCCTCCACCCCTGTTGCCACTGCCTCTTCCACAAGGCCCACCCCCACCATACCATGCTCACCAGCACAGGCATCCACACAGCCTCCCGAGTCACATTCAGCCACTGCATGTACCGCCTTCTGCCCCAGGCGCCCTTCTTGATGAAGATGGTGAGGTAGATGATTTCAATGGCAAGCATGGCTGTCGCTGGGTTGACTGCGGTGCGCTGTATGACCAGCAAGAGGAACTTGTGCGGCACATAGAGAAGATCCATATAGACCAGAGAAAGGGAGAGGAATTCACTTGCTTCTGGGCAGGGTGTCCACGAAGGTACAAGCCATTTAATGCCCGTTATAAACTGCTGATTCACATGAGAGTCCACTCAGGAGAGAAGCCGAACAAATGCACAGTAAGTCTGAATACTGTCTCTCTTAGCAATAAAAGGCTATTACTTATGGAAATATAGAGAAGTTGTAATTCTGCCTTTGTTTTTTCTAGTTAATGGTGTGCTTTTATAATTAGTCTGTGTGAATGAATGACTGTTCCATCTTTCCGTCTTGACAGAAAGGAAAGGTATTCTTTAATTTGATATGTACCGACAGATAGGGTTAGACAAAATTTTATTTTCTAAATTTATAAACCATTACTGTAGACTGCAAAAGTGACATGGTAGGCCTTCATATATAAAACAAAACTTAAGTACCAGTAGTACTTAATTCCCTGCATGAGTGATGCATGTGGGAAAAGTGCTGTAGAATATATGGCACAATTTATCCTGAAATACTTGTGCATCATGTTACTCCTTTTTGACTTGAGAAATTTTCAGGATCTTGCATAATGTTACCACGAGAAACTGAGAAGAGCTGGGTATTTTTTAAAGCAGTTCTTTGTTTTATTACTAACAAAAAACAGACCCACAGCCCTGTTTCAGTGAATGCAGTAGGAATAAAACACATAAAAATATCTCTGTTCACAGATTCTAGCAGTGAGCATTCACCCCCAAAGTCATGTTTTTCTTATGTTTTTTCTTAGTGGCACTTTAAGTCAGTCTCATGCATGTATAATCACATGGGGTAATGATCTAGCCAATAAACTCTAGAATCAGTTTATGTTTAGTCTCCAGTGCACCATCTGTAATCTCCATAATTCAGATTATTGATTGGCCTTACATATAGTCCATACTTTGGATGACAATTAGCTTACCCTTACTAAGCGCTTATTTAGTGTCAACAGACAGCAGCCTTTCCAGTGCTGTTTCCAGTCCTCAGCGTAATCCAACAAAACAATGAATATATAATTTCTAGGAAAAAATGCTGATTATTACTCACTTAAAAAAAAAACCCACACATTTGTTTATAGACTGTGAAATATAAATTGAGTCTAGGAGTCTTATTTCAGTGTGTGCCTAGTTGAATCATTTTTTTACCATGTTGTAGATGTTTGCTGGTACAGTAGGTGGAGGAATTTTTTTTAGCTTTTTATACAATCATAGAATGGTTCAGCTTGGAAGAGAACATAAAGATCATCCACTTCCAACGCCCCTGCCATGGGCAGGGATGCCTCCCACTAGACCAGGTTGCTCAAAGCCCTGTTCTACATGGCCTTGGATGCTTCCAGGGGTGAGGCCTTCACAGCTTCCCTGGGCAACCTGTTCCAGCGCATCACCACTCTCATAGTGAAAAATTTCTTCCTGGTGTCTAATCTAAGTCTACCCTCTTCTAGTTTGAAGCCATTACCTCTCGTCCTATCACTACATGTCATTGTAAAAAGTCCTTCTCCAGCTTTCTTGTAAGCCCCCTTCAGATACTGGAAGGCCACTATAAGGTCTCCCTGGAGCCTTCTCTTCTCCAGGCTGAACAACCGCAACTCTCTCAGCTTGTCTTCATAGGAGAGGTATTCCTGCCCTCTGATGATCTTTGTGGCACGCTACTGGACCCTCTCCAACAGGTCCATGTCCTTCTTGTACTGAGGACTCCAAAACTGGTCCCATTTGTCCAGGTGGGGTCTCATGAGAGCGGAGTAGAGGGGGAGAATCCCCTCCTTCAATGAGGACCAATCTCCTTCAAGGAGAGCAAATGTCCTCCCAGATTTCTCCCTTGAATTTAAGGGACCTGGTAGAGATTGTGTCGCAGCACTGGGAACACTCTTTATCTTTCCCTTTTGTCACACCTGAGCATGAGCTCAGGCTCTCGACTCTGAATATTTTGTAAAAATTCCCTCATATTCTCTTTTCTGCTCTCCAGATATATTGCATCAGGGTTTACCATTAATTTGAGTTCCTCCTCAGGAGTTTCGCATCAACTTTGTGGGGAAAGAGAGAAGGAGAAAAAAAAAATAGTATGAGTCAAGAAAGTAATTTTTCAAGAGAATAGAAAATGGGAAAAAAGGCGAAAAGAGACGGAGACAGGTATCAGCAGATGAGTGAGGACAGACAACAGTATGAAGAAAGGGGGCAGGAATGGTGAAAAAGCACTGAAAAAAGAGTAATGCAAGTACCCAGGTTCTTTCTAGTAGAATAATTATGATGAGGGATCCAGTAAGACTGGGGAAAAAATCATGTTAGTAGCTCTCTGTACTCCCTGCCCTGCCTGTTCAGAAAGGAGGTTTACAGTTACCTTCTCGTGATTACGAGGCCTCCTTGAGGAGTCCTTAGCTTTGAAGGAATTATCATTCGGTGATGGTAAATATGTTAAAGTGGATAAAGTACTTCTTATGATAATGTTTTTGAGATTACTAAACCTAAACTAAAGCATGTGCTAAGTCATGCTGTGTCACAAAAAAATGGGAGGTGTCTATATTAGCTTCTCAAAGTGCGATTGCTTTCATAAACATTTAAATAGGGTTATTGATTTTACTGAACTTCAGGAAGTATTGCTGGGTAGTGCCAAGCTTATCTTGCTTTGATGTTTAGTAGCATAGTGAAATGTAGAAATATTCAGGGTGACATGATAACCCTCATAACGTGGGGATAAATGCCCTTTCTTGGGACAAGCATGCAGAAATGGCATCCTTTAGCAGAATTTGAGTGAAACAGCTTGCTGCTTCCTTCCTTCACTATTTCAAAAATGGTGTGAATTTGGAAAAAATGTATTTGGCTTTCTGGTGCTAAAGGGCCATGGTCTGGAAATTTCTCAGTATCTTTAGGAAACTGTACTTCAGCCAGACTTCATACATTTCTCACCAAGCAGTGAGATTTACAATCATATCACTGTAATTTAAGGTTGTAAACCAAGGTCTAAGTGAGGTCCTAGGGAGAACACTTTGGGCAAGATAATGAAGTATGATTTCTGTAGTTAACAAAAAATTACACAAAAGAAATCTGAAACTTTTCACCAAATCTGTATGAATTTATGCATCTAAGTGATAAATCAAAAGAATCCATTCATAATATTTATTTTTCCACCTAGACCCTTTCTAGAATTTATTTTCTGGTTCTACATGTAGGATACCTCTTTCTCTAAAATGATAATAACATACCAGTCTACATCCACTGCAGTTTGTAGACTAATAAGAGGCAGTCTAGTAGACCAAGCAGGGAAGGAAAAATGCCAAATACACGTCTATTATGTGAACCAACCAGATTTACTTCAGAGACTATAGAAGAAATATAGGTCTTTGGGAGGAACTATCTTAATGTAATGTATCAAAGCACCCTAAAATGAAAGGTACCCAGTTACACTAGTCACCTTAGTGACATCACACACTAGTCATTGTGCGAGCATTGTATGTGTTGATGGTTCCTAACTTTTTGCAAGAGACAATCTTGTCATTAAGCAGATAATGCAATGGGGCATAGTTAGTTTATTTATCATACAGCACTTGTTTCTCTGCAGCTGAG
>VXAK01006440.1:0-16019 GCA_013399435.1 Arenaria interpres | reverse complement strand
CAGCCCCCAGGACAAGCAGAGGCTAATGCAGAGTCCTAATGCAGATCTGAATAAAACCAAAGAATCTTACACTAAACAATAAATCCGTCTCATGAAGTTTGAGGTTGTCTGTAAGTCTGTCTGCAAGGGGTTGTGCTTCAGGATGGCTGTGCTGAGACAGCCACAGTGAAGTCCACAGCAGGGGTAATCTCACATGGCAGCATGGACTTGCAGAGGGCTTGTGCTAGTTTCTGTTTGTTGGACATTTGGCTCCAAGCTGATATCAGATTTCCCCAAAGGAACCAGTGTGCTCTCTATTAAAAGGAAAAAAATGATACTAAGTGTCATGATAACTGATGCTGTCTGTGTCTGTCTAATTAACTTACCTCTTTTTCCAACCCTTTCTCCTCTTTCCTCTTCCCTGAGACCTTCTCCTGCTGTTTACTGAGGCTATGTTAATGCAAGAGAAGATTAAACCTGCCAAAACTGCATGAGTCCCTTTGGGATTTCCCACTTTCGTCAGAAGCTGCTGGGTTGCAGGTGAGAGAGCCATGCTGGCAATGACCTCAGGGCCCCTATGCTCACCCCCACCTCTGGTGGCTTAGAAAGCGGTATTTCCACATGAAAAAAAGAGACAAATGCAAACCACATGAGTGGGGAAGCAGAGGATGTCAGGTGGGGAAACAGAGCTGCCTCCTAAAGCACTCTGCAGGACTCTGCTCTCCTGCCTCTCCCCCAGACACACTGCGCCAGGGTCCAGATGGGGCCGGGATCTGGATGCCACCTGCCTCCTTCCTCCGACCCCCGTGTTTGCAGAGGGCACTTCCTCCAGCCGTCACCCCATCCTCACCAAAGGCTTCTCCCAGCAGAGAGGTGAAATGTGAAGGGTGTTTCTGGCTCTGAACATAAGCTGCAGTGGGGTGGCTTCCTCTGCTTGGTCTGAGCAGGTACGTGTCCCCACCACCACCCAAAGATATCCGCGTCGTAACACCAAGGGGGTCTGCTTGACCTGAGTGAACAGGTTGAAGATGCCCCTCTGAGGGCATCCCTCTGAGGGAGCCCAGAGCAAAGAAACTTAAAGAAAAACATCACTGCAGAGGAAAAGGACATCCTGCTGTCCTCTTGTTTTCAAGATACCAGTAAGACTAGAAGGAGGAGGGGACAGGAGTCTGAATGGCCTCTCAGGGTCTGTGTGTGTCACTGAAGTCACTGCAGAGCATCTGTTACCAGCAATGAGTTTCCTTTACAAAGCATCCTGGATCAGAACATCTGGTTAAGAATGGCTGAGACATAGTGTCTGTTTATCCAGGATCCTGCTTTTGGGTTTAGCCCAGGTTTTAGCATCTTTCTTTACGTCCTTGGTTAGTCAATATTGTGCCTTTGCTGGAAAAAGCTGGGCGGGAGCTGGCAGATCTCGTATCAAACAAGATCTCAGTATTTCTTCTCAGTAGTACCGTAAAAGGGTTAAATCAGTACTTCAGCAATGGGCTCAGAGCTCACAGCGAAGAGACCTAACTGGGACGTGAAGAGAATTTTTTGGTCACTGAATTATTCTTATTGCTGCTGGATGGTTGAAGAGCCACAATCACAAAACCCAGCAGCGAGCACTGCAGACAGATTTAAGATACATCAGTTCCTAACCACAGCATTGTTTGGAGAAAAGGGGTTGTGCTTTCTTTTTCTTTTCTGAAGGAACAGAGCAGACTGAGGTGATGGTAGAGCTGATTTGGTGTCCCCCAAACCACAGGTCATTATGGTGTCATTTAGATTTGCAATCTCTTTTCTCCAGGGCTGTGCCCTAGGAGTTGTTACTTCAGTACAAACATTTTGCACAAAGCGTCTGGGCAGAGCAGAGAGTCCAGGCTGTCACTGGCATCCATGGCCATAATAACCTTGCATGAGTAATGTAGTAAAGCCAACAGCTAAGTTATCTTATCCTTGAACACCTGCGAGGTCCCAGTACCCCTCATTATAACACATTCCCCTCCAGAGAGAAGACAAGAAAAAAAGAAAAAAATCATTTATATTATGTCCAGACTGGCACAGCAACACAGTACGGTACACTATTAATTGTGGGATTCTTTTTTTTTTTCCCACCATATAATATAGATTTTCCTCCAGATAACCAGATATCATTAGTTTGATTAATGTTACCACAGCTTGGAATAACTGGCTGGAAAGTTCAAACTGAGGCATTTGTCAGGAGAAAAAGATAAAGCACAGCTCAGACTTCTTTATTCATACCTGGGAATACGCTGGCCAGAGGATTTCACTGGTGTTGAGCTGGACAACTAAGAAAAGGGATGGGAGAGGAGAGCTGGAACTGCACTATACAGCCTGACTGATAATGCCAGAGCGGTTCAGCCATGCTCAGGGCTGATTTTATTTCAGTACCAAAACCCTAGGCTTTCTTCCTAACAAAGGTTGTCACATTTGCAGGGAGAACTGAGTCACACAGGCTGCCTCAGCCGGAGCTGTGCCCCTGCACTGCTGGATGCGGAGGTGGTGGGATTGTGGACACTCATCCTCTTTGATTGCTTCAGAAGGAAAAGAAGCAGACGTAGAAGCTCCCAGCGGCTGGTTTATTGAGTGGGCTGGTGCTCAGGGAACAAGCATGTTGCTTAAGGACTGAGCATGTGCTTTGCCATGCAGAAGGAATCAGCTTTACTCTGCTTGGGGACATCAGCTTTCTCAGAAGCAACAGCAAACTGTGAGCTGCATCAAGAGCCCTCCTAAGACCCTACTGGCTCCCTAACAAAGAGGGGCATCTTGGAAAGAAGTCAGCTGAGAAAGTGAGACTCAGTCCTGCAAAGAGGGCCAGAGACAGAACGCACTTATTGGTCACCTGGGTTTGGAGTCTCTGCCACCTCTTCAAGTTTGTCAATGCTAAGGTCTAGGACAAGATATCTGCTGCCTCCTGGGATATGCGGGCTGAAACCAGAGCGCTAATTGATATAGTCTGTGAGCTCAACATCAGAAATGTCAGAATAATGGCAGAAGGAGCAGAACAGTCACTTGGTCATCACACAGCTCCGGAAAGGGAGGAGAAGGCAGAGGAACCTATTTTCTTTCTTTTGGCACACTGGAAAGGTTAAAGGAGCTCTGTGTGGTTTTTAGTCCATGGGGTTGTACAGAGGACAGGCCAGAGGAGGGGACATTAGAGGCTCTTTGGGCTCTGGCGAGGGGATGGTCACTACAGATTCCCAAAAATAGGAAACCCAAGAGGCGGTCTGCTCTCAGGGTAAGATGTGAGCAGCAGTAGAGCCAGACCTTACACGAAGGCAAATTCTCAGCTCTAAGGGTGTCATCTGTTTAAAGATAGCAGAATAAGTAGGCTTTTCTTGGGAAAAATTAGGCCAATCTGGGCAGGTAAGTCCATCAGGAGATGGCACTGGTCTGGTTTGGCCTATTTTTTACAAAGTAGTGTTTCTTCTACAAAGAAGAAACAGCTATTGGTTTTGTACAAAGGCAGATAAATAACCACTTCCCCATTGGTGCAATAGAAAGCTTGTAAACTTTATTTCTCATGGGATTTATGGGCCCTGTGTTCTCCTTGGCCTGAAGAGACCTCCTTACTAATGCAGGCATTAGCTGTATGGGACAAATAGTTCCTAAATACCTGCTGAATATTTTGTTATTGACTTCTTACAGTATGTTGTCAGATGAGACAGGTCTGAGCTGATAAACCAAGCTAAATAACTAGTTTCCAGTAACCCGCAAATGGAAGAACAACTTATTTGCTGCTCTTGCCTAAAAATGCCTTTGAATGTTTTCTCTGTGAACAGGCAACAAGCATTCAGCATTTGTTCAGGTGTGACTGATCAGGTGAGTCAGGAGGGCTTTTTTCTGGTTCCTGTCTGTAGAATGGGACAAGTATTTCTGTAAGAGCACAAGAGCACTCCCAATGCCTGTGTCAGTACTGCGATGTGTATGTGAACTCTGAATTCAAAAACTGGGTTTTTTTTCCCTTTGCCATTTCGACAGCCGCTGTTTGCAATCCTTTTAGCTCCCTAATAACCCAGATACCCGTCAAAATGAAGAACAAAATGCTTGTGACTATTGTCGAAACAAGTTGTTTCACAAATCCAAATGCACCCAACACTTGCTTTGCATTTTTCCCACTCTCTTCACACATTCTGCTTTGCAGGTCCACTTTTAGCAGCTCTGATATTGGGAACCTTTTCTCAGCCACAAGTGTCAGCAATCAGCATCTAGCCTGTCTTAAAAACAGGCAGCAAGATCTAGTCTGTCTTTCTTGCTGAGCACCATAAAGTTCACTGATGCTCCCTGTTGGAATTCTGTCTGCTAGGCAACTGCACATCCTTTGCCTGTAACGCTGCAGAGAGGGAGGGGTGACGGTGACAAACGCTTCTGCAGGCAGGACGGGAAGTGCTGCTGAGGATTTTGCACAAGCACCAGAAGTGCAGAACCGTCTGTCTCTCTTTTGGAGACACAAGTGAAGATCAAAACTTTTTAGTTTTTTGGGGTTTTGTTTGTTTGTTTGTTTTGTTGTTGTTGTTGTTTTGTTTTGTTTTCCTAGGGAAGAAAAGTTAATCCTTTTAGCTCTCTGCCAACCCTCCAAATCAAGAAACTTTGAGAGACTCCAAAATGAAGGCAAGTTTAGAGATCTCTAACAGCTACTGTTAGCAATTGTAAGCTGCCAAAGATTGATACTCTTTCTACTGAACAGGTTGGGTATAATGAAAACACAGGGTAATAAGATAGGAAACTGTTATCTAGTCAGTACAAACTGTTAGATAAATCAATAAATTACAGACTCGGGAACTTCCGTAGGCTGAATTATTGCTGCATTACTTCTCTGGAGAACCACCTGCAATTTTAAAGTTCATTTACTGTTACAAGATATTGGGAAGCAGTCTGCAAGGAGAATGGAGCTACTTCATATATAACAGAAGGAAGTTAAAAGACAGAAAAGAAAAATTAAGGTTAGTGGAAGTACTGAGCAGTATCTATCTAATTTCTTACACGGTGTGACCTCCAGTGTGAGTGCGAAAGTCAAGATTTGCAGAAGTGATTTGTGATTTTGGGATGCTCATAGGAATTACCTTACGGGATCTCATTTTCAGAAAACACTGAATAAAACTTCTGAAAAATTAAGCTCCCATAACAAGTGTCACAATGAACACCCAGCGTCACTAGTCATGCCTGTGACCTTGGCCTTGCCGCTGCCTGCAAGTGCGAGATCACTTTGAACTCCCCACCCGCTTTCCAGCTGGAGGATTATACGGTGAAAAGAGCTGTAGTGAATGAAATAGTTCTTTGCCGCCAACTTGATTTTAACTATACAACATGTCCTAACCTTTAGAAAATGTATTTAGATTTAAAAATAATAGTGTGGGGGAGCGTGGCAGGGGAAAATGTATGCCTGAGCTCACGAAGGGACAAATGACATTTTCTCCAAGTGATGAACAGATGTGAAAATGGCAATAACACACATGGGGTCTTGGAACAAAGGGATCATCCAGATGAAGAATATTCTGTTGCTGCAGTAGCTTAATCCTGTAATCCTTATGTGATGCTTTGATTACAGATTAATATGATACCAATGAGACCTTCATCACTTGTGGTACTGAGGTAAGATTAAGCAACCTGCTCAGAGTCATGGAAAATCTCTGGCAAGACTGGAGCTGACCCCATGTTTCCTGATTCTGTGATTTCACGAACTTCCAGGTAACAGCTTGTGCCTTTGTATCAGCCAAAGGGCTGTGAGAGGAAGGTGAGAGTGGAAGCTCCCATCCTCCAAGTGGAAGATCACCTCCTCCAAGCAGTACATGCCAAGAAAGAAGAAGTCAGGCAAAAAGGCCAGGAGGCCTGCATGGATGAACAAGGAGCTTCTGAACAAGCTCAAAAGCAAAAAAGGAGGCTGACTTCTTCAGCCAGCTGCCTCCAGATGTGGGGAGTGACTGACTTTGTTTTATGTGGCAGATATGAGGCAACTATGAGCTGGTATAATTGCAAATTTCCATATGGCAAAGCTCCTTGTTTGAAAAAGGCATCAAAAGGAAAAGATAAAAAAATTCAGAACCACGTGGAAGGAAAAGGAAACATCTATTTGGAGCAGATCTGCCTTCAGGGGAGCAGCTGGGCTGAACCCCAGTCTTGCACCAGCTGAGGATTTTGCCCCACATCCCTTCACCTTGCAGCCAGCTGCTTGCCACCCGCAGTGCTCTCCAAGCAGCTCTGTTTGTTTGCTATCATCCCCATACCTTTTTGCAAGTGTTGTGGTTGTTTCGCTCTTTTTCAGCGTTACATGGTACTTTTCTGCTCTGGGCTGAGGAGCATCTTGACGCAAATGTGAAGCCAGAAGTTTTGACACATCATGGATGCTGACTGAAAGAAAGCTGAATCACTAAGAAGAAAGAAACGTGAGACAGAAGAGTTTTATCACACTACAAAATTCACTTTCCATCACCCTCTGATAGCTGAGATTTTCTTTTGGCCTCTCCCATAAATCTGTGGCATTAAGCGTATCAGAAGGGCCACCCAAGGTCCAGGTAGCCCAGGATTTTTTTTTTCTCTCAAGAAGTAGCTGAGAGTGTATGCCAGAGAAGCAATAAGAGGGCAGCAAGCGTACAGTGACAATCTCTACCTCTAGAGATCTAAAGCGTTATGAGATACAGTCCCCTGCCTGCCTATGACCAGCCACGTGCCTTTGAGAGATGCCCAACCCCTTCTTTTGGTGACTCTCCTAGAAGCAGCCAAAAAGTCCTCACAGACCCCAAGGCCGGCATCCTCATCCTCACTGGCTACAGAGTCCCATGAGTTGGCTGAGTATTATCATAGGATCATTTAGGTTGGAAAAGACCTTTAAGATCATCCAGTCCAACTGTAAACCTAACATGGCCAAGTCTACCACTACACTGTGTCCCTAAGTGTCACACCTACATGTTTTTTAAATACCTCCAGGGATGGTGACTCAGACACTTCCCTGGGCAGACTGTTCCATAGTCTTCATAACCACTGTAAGGGGTCTTACTGTTGCTGAAAGCTCTTGGGGGGCAGTATTCATGTGCCGACTTCCATCACTGAAGTGGAAACTCTCCTGGGTGGGGGCAATTTTTTCAGGGTGTTTATAAAGGGCATAGCACATGATAATACACATGTGCAAAGCATTGTGGTTTCTGGCTTCAAGTCCTGGACTGAAGAGGTCTAAACCACCCCTACACTGCTGATTTTCCTGGGACATGCTTTTGGATAGCTCGGCATTTACTTCACACGACCTGACTGTGTGGCAGGACTTCAGGATGCTTCTCCGGAGATGTCTTCTTATTCTAGACCGAGCTTCATCTGCATCCACAAAAAGCTTCACCAGTGGAAGGAATCCAAGGCCATGAAAAAGGCTGGTGGCCCAGAGAGTGCTGTGCAAACCTCCCAGGGAGCAGTGAGTTCAGTGGTGGCACTGGCAGTCTTTGGAGGAAAAGAATCACAGAATCCTCATGGTTGGAAGGGACCTTTGAGATCATCGAGTCCAACCACAAAAAAACCAAAACCAACGAACCAAACAAGCAAAACAAACAAAAACCCCACCACCACCCTCACAAACAAACCACAGGCAGACACAAACCGACAATCTCAGGCACTAGAGCATGCCCTGAAGTGCCACGTCTACACGTTTCTTAAATACCTCCAGGGACGGGGACTCCACCACCTCCCTGGGCAGGCCGTTCCAGTGCACAGTTGTTAAGCACCAGAAAGGAAGGTCACTCTGATGGGGGACCCGACAGGACTCTGACATCCCCCCGTTTTGGGAACCCCTCCCACTGGCCGGTAGCCATGCCTTGGCTCCTTTCCAGAGCTACCACCTCTCAGCCAGGGGCAATTTGTACAAAGCCCGAAGGGAGATGGGAAGCTCTGTAAATCCTCCGGCCCAGACTGCTTCCGTTGATCAGTAGCAGGGTGCTTTGTACGTCCTGATATCAATGTGATGGATGTTGTGCTGACTTCTGCACTGTGTGCGCCGGTGAACTGAATATTGTCTGCTGGAAAGTAAATAACAGCAGATGAGCAAATGGGGCTGTGATGACATTTCAGTGTCCATAATGTTTCCATCCACAAAATGCAGCAGTTATGCATCATTTTAACGGTAGGAATAGATAAGCAGTCAGCTATCCATATCCAGAAAATCAAAAAGGAAAGCAACATTAGAGGAAATAGATAGGCAGTGGGTGTTCGAGGGCAATGAGTCATCCTTGTCACAAATATGGCTCAGAATGAGGAATACTAATAATTAGGCAACATATTTCAAAAGTTCAGTTCTTTCCTCCTTTCCCAAATTATCTTTATGCCCTGGGGACATTTCAGAATGACAATGTCTGCAATGGGAGGTAGACATGAAGAAAATCCACTGCGGGAAGAAATGACCAAATAGTAGAGAAAAATAAAGTCGAGCTGTAAAGCTTCTTTTTCTGAAGCTCAAGTGGCTCCTGCAGAGGAAAATGGCATGATGCTGGTCAGCCAACAGAATAAACACACCAGAAGGAAGGGCCTCAGCACTTCCCCTCAGAGTGGAGACACCTATGGCCACGGATCTCAGCACTTGCAGTAAACAGCAATAGCACCTGCTTTTTCCCTTTCCCCATGATACTCATTTCCCTGGGTTTGCTCTGTTCTAGTGCTGTTCAGTGAATGAAGAGTCCTCCTCTCCCCCTGGGAGGAAGGCATGTGCCTCCCATTTTGGTACGCTATCTCTTTCCCAGAAGTGGAACCACTCAAACCTCATGCCTTCTGCTTTGCTGGAGCTGCCTTGCATTGGAAGCAAAGAGGGTTTTGACCCAAAATCAGGCTAGGTCGTACCCTAGCCCAAATCTTGGAGCTGAAATTTCCAAGGGACAGATCTGGACAAAGAATACAGATTCCAATTTGAATCCAAATGCTCTGGCTTCCCAGAGGTTGGAAGCAGAGATAAGTGGCAAGCTCCGTCTTCATTTATGAGGATTTCTAGGAGAAAAGTCTCTTTGGACCCTTAACATCTCTGAGCACGACACGGTTAACAGGTAGTCCTAGAAGCTACGAATCGCAGAGATGTTTGGGCCTGTGCCAGGGAGAGACTAATCCCTTTACGAACTGGAATAAGCCTTAAACCAGCAAACGTGAGTTATTGTGAAACCGCAGGGCTGCGGTGTCAAACCCGCTCGCTTCCCTCCTTCCCCCGGCTGCAGAGCTCTGATTGCAGCAACCTGACTTCAAACACTGACAAATGTCATCGCTGACACTGCTATGTTGGGTGCACACCATCGTTATAATCTGTATGCATTTAGCCATCCCAGCATGACAACAGGATGATTAGGAGAATAGTTAGAGAGTAAATTAAAAACTCACAGCAGTTTCCTGTGTGAAGCTACTAACTTACAGGCATATTTTTTCACTGCATTACTGAAAAATGCCATTAGTTATACCTGTGAATACATGTTAGATTTAAACCCCTGGTGAGAATTTTTATTAACATACAAATATGTTAGGGCTCTTATGCTGCTTAAAATGTAATTAACCATCTTCTGAAGATTAAGGGTACATAATCATAAAAGAACTGCACTCTTGTGCATTTAATTCTTCTAATCTGCTTTATGTTGATGTTAGTGTGGAAGAATAATTGCTACTTTGCCTTAATAGTTTGGGTTTGTGCTGTAGGAAGAAATTTTTATTGGGTGTATTTCTAAACTTCAAATTTGGTAGGTTTGCATTGATGGAAGATGAAGAAGTGCACTGAGAGATTAGAAAAAACTTGCTTCTTTTCGTCTTCTGCTGCTGTTGCTAATGCCCTGTGGTGTTAAAGCTCTGTTTCAGACAGCTTCATCCAGCTGACAAAAAGGAGGAAGGGACAAGCACACCCAGTGAACAACAAAGGTAAGAACAATAAACTTTAAGTAATCTCTTTAGTCTAATTTAAACACATGACACGTCGACCAAGTCACGTGGGGATCTGACAAGATTTTTTCAAGAAGCATGTGAAAACTGGACAAAACAAGGCAGAGAGAAAGACCTGATTTGATGAGTTGTAGTACGGCAGCTGAGTTTGTGAAATGCACTCTATAAAAAGAAATTAATGATTTTATGCTGTCATTAAAACATGCTATTGGAGTTGTCCATCCTCCCAGGGCTGTCACAGTCCTCATGCAACGGTGACCAGGTTTGTTTGAAAAGAGGTTAAAACCTTCAGGGATGCAGAGTACTGCTCTGTAGGGGTGTTTCCTTCCTAGCAACATGATCCATAAAACCATTAGGTAACTCAGGCAGCTTCACAGAAATAGTCTTTTTTTCCCCCCTCCCTCTCTTCTTGCAAACTAAGACGAGGTAAAGGAAGAAGAATGAAGATCGTGGGCTGAAGACGTTTGCCGATAGTCATGGCTGCATGACTTCACGCTGAAGTTTTGCGATAAGCCCATAGCCTGTTCCCAGGGGAGTCAGTTGGGCAGGAACCCCTGTGGAAAAAACATGGTCTGAAGAGCCCATGCCTCTCCTGCTTTTGTGAAGGGGACAGAGGGGATGGAGCTTGGCTGGTGCTCCATGAAGACCACCAGAGCAGGGAGTCTCCTCCTCACTTGAAGCGTGCAAGGGCTCTGCAAGGTCCTGGGGGAAAAGCGGTTTCCAACAGCAATTTTAGCAACTGTAAAACAATTGTAAAATAATTCCCCTATACTTTTTTCAAAAGTAATTTATTTCAGTGGGGTCCCTTAGCATTCAGTTCTCAGTGGGGCCAGCATCACCTTGCAGCAGACTGTTGTGGTAAAATGGACCCTGCTGTAGGGGAGACTGGTGACGGTGTGACGGGAGGGAGGAGTGACACACAGCCCGAGAAGAGCTCCACGGCTGCTTTGTGCTTGTTTTCATTATTTCTGAGTGAACACACAGGCTTTATTGAAAGTAGCTTGTTTTCATTACAGCTTCATTTTGGCAGGCGTGACAGCCAGCGCGATGGGTTGCTCTGGGCCCTTTATCACGGTGAGCTCTTGAGGCAAAGCTGCTCTCCCCAGTTCCCTGTAAAAGAGGCGGCTGCCACACTCCTTGTGGCCACAGGTCCCTTCCAACCCCATATCATTCTGTCATTCTGTGAAATACCAAAGGTTGTTAAAGCATGAAGACTGTTTCAGACACGTGTGACATTTTGTCCCAAGCTGGTATTCCCCCAGTGCCCGCCTGGACAAGTTCCTGTGCAACCTGCTGTGGGTAGACCTGCTTTGGCAGGGGGGTTGGACTAGATGATCTCCAGAGGTCCCTTCCGACCCTGTGTGATTCTGTGATTCTGTGACTGCATCTGTTTTGGTAGGTGCCAGCAGCACCAGCACAGGGTGGAAAGCTGCTGTCAGATCAGAGCAGGCTTTAGCCAGATGCCCATCATGGCTTGAAACTAGACTTTTCAGAGAGGCATTACATAGGTTACATCTTAAAATCCTACTGAAATTGCACAAGAGTTAAGTGCTCAAGCCCCATAGGATTTTTGAGCAGGTGGAATATATATATTGAAGCCAAAGGAAAGGACACCAGACTCCCATCCCCAGCTCTGTTTAAGGTCCACCAGTGTGAATAATCTTGGATAAAGTGAAGTTGAGAACCTGATTAATTCTGCCTGCCATTCAAGATCGCACTAAATAAGACATGAGACTCCAGACAGAAAGCCAGCCATTCTTCTCTTCTAACAGTTTACTGTCAATGCAGGACAATAAAATATGAATATTTTAGATTCATAATGCATACAAATAGGAAATAGGAGCTGTATTGTGCTTCACATGCATGGCTAGCTCAGTAATGTTAATGTGATTATCTCACTGAACTTTTGTGCCGTAGCTTAAGGGTAGCTTTGTCTTGCTTCACTGAGATACACGTATTTGTTTCTTCTACACACAGGTCTATAGTCCTTTTGAAGCCTGCAGAAATAAGAAAGCCTGATTTTCTTCACCTGTCATAAGGCAGCAGCCTTCCTTGGCATTGCTTGGTGGTAGCACAGCTTGAATGAAATTTCTACAGGTTCCCACCAAAATATCTAAATGTCTTCAGGTTGCTTTCCAGCCAGAAGCATGGGAAAACCACACAAACTTTTAAAAGTATTGTGTCTGTAATGGACAGATGAGGAGGATAATAAAAACAAGAAGTGCTCAAATGTGCAAAAGAAGTGCAAAAGTCCCCTCCCAAACGAAAAATAGTTCTGGGGTTGGACTACTTTGGTCAGGGTTTAGTTTTGGTGGGAAATCACTCGGTTATTCGCCCATGGAATCCATTTACCTGTGCCACCCAGCCCCACCAACACAGCCATAGCATGCACCCCAAAGGGTTGCAAAAAGCAGATCTGGGCAGAGCCAGAGAGCAAGGGGGGGCTTTACAGGGCAGAAAATGGAAATCTGGGATGCATCGGGAACAGCGGCTGAGAAGCAAGAGAAAGCTGCTCTAAAAGACTTCCAAGGAGAAGCTGGGACAGGATTAGTGGTTTGATAGCAACACTGTCTCACCTGCAGTCTCTTTAGGGAGGTTGCAACGTGAATGATGCATCAAAGTCCTGCATCGATTGAATGCATCGATTCTTACTGCATCGAAGTCCTGGGGGTGAAGGCCTCCAGCTCATGTTGGAATACTGTACTGAAGCCCTAATCCTGGCTCTACTCTTCCAGTTTTTGACATTTAATCTTCTGGAACATTCACACCACATAATCTGTTTCCTCATCCAATTTGTCAAACTCCTCTAAAAATGAACTAGGCTTTTACTCCATCGCCTTCTACTAGTTTTCCCCAGCAGCGATACCTGCTGATCTTCACTTGTACTCGCCTGGTGAGAAATTCCACTCTGTCAAAATTACACAGTGGGGAGAGGAGGTGGACAACACGACTCTCCTGGGTGCACCGCAGGGGAGGATCGTGGTGTTCAGGTGGATTTCCTCAACCAGGGGAACCTCAGGGGAGCAGAGAGACCCGCCGGCAGCACCCCAGGGCTGCTGTGTACAGGGGGGGTTCCCCAACCACAGACATCTCAGAGACCTGCGAGGAGCCTGCAGCTTGTGTGACAGCAGCTGATGAGACCTGGATGGGGCCAGGAGGAACCATGGCCTAGTTCTGCCCCCTCAAAACACCCTGTACAATAGGCTCTGCAAGTGGAACCAAACAACGATGAGGATGCTGGTTCAACAAGGTTGGAGGTGTTGCCAAGGTGAAGTCAGCCTACACCCTGCATCAAAAACACTTCCATTAAGAAGAGACTGCGGGTTATTATTTAAAAGATGGCAGGCTGGGGGAAGAGCTTGTTAATGCTGACAAGTATCTAAAGGGTGGGTTGAAGGAGGATGAAGCCGGACTCTTTTCAGTGGTTTCCAGTGACAGAACGAGGGCCAACGGGCACAAATTCCCTTTTTATTTCCTTTTTACGCTGTCACTTTGGGTGGCTGAGTACAAGATGAAGACCACAGTTTTAATGGGCCCTAGACTGAGCCTTGAAGACTTTCACAGCTGTATTATACCTCTGCCCCCCTCAGGTCTTATTGAAGTCCCTTCCTTTACAGCAGTGCCAGACGGGATTTAGATGCCAGTCCTATCTTGGCCAGCTTTACTGGTGGGCCACAGATCCATCACAGTGGCCTTCAGGGCATGGGTGGAAAATCCTGTGCCAATCAGGATCCAGGTGCAGAGCTGCAGGCATTTGAGGTGGAAGCTGCCATGCCTGTCCAAGTCCCTGAGGAACTGCACCTCTGCCAGAGCACAGCTCTGTGGCCACCTCATGGTGCTGGTAACATTGGCCTCTGCCTAATACATGCCCAGGAGGGTGCCCTGCCACACTCCAGACGTCACCTCAAATGGAGAGGGATTTGTTGCAGGTGTCGGTCGGCCTGAGCTTGCAGAAGAGGGTGGGGGCCAGCACTGTTAGCTGCCAATCCAATGACTGACCAGCCAGGAACTAGAGGAGGAAGCTTTTGCTTCCCAGCCATGCCTGACAGAGCCCTGGCAGCCAGCTGGGCTCTCACATTGCATCCCACAGAGCAGCACTGCCACCTCCATAGATGGGCCAGTCCCGGCCTCTCCTGTGTGGCTTTCCACCTACAAAAGCACTGCAACTAAAACAAGGTGGGCAAACCCATTGCTTTGTGCTGCCTCGGTCTCAGGGCCAGGTCTTCAAGGGTCCCTGTGCTGGCAAATACTGACCCAGGGGACACAACCTCTGCATCCCAGAAAGCTCTGAACCCTTGCAGCCAAAGGCAGTTAGACTCCAGCTGCCACTATGTAGTGAGGGATTGTGTATCCAGCTCCACAGACACAGAAGGGAGTGCTGATCAGGGAAACCTCTTTTCACACCACAGCCTGGCACACCCCAGAGCAAGAAGTGAAATACAGAGACATGGAGGGTGATGGGTTACTCTCATTGCCCCAACACAGGAACATGGACAGGAAGGGGAGCCTTAGCTACAGAATCCGAGAAACCAGAGCCGACCACCTCAGCTCTTCGGCAAATGCTCCCCAAATCTGGGGCAGCTGAGCAGTCAGCACCCAATGCCCGCCTTCCCCAAAAAGCTGACGCAGACACTCGCCCTTTGTTCAAACATAGACAATTTATTGACAACTTTGCACAAAGTAAAGCTCCCAGAAGGAATGGACTCTCTCTCTCTTTGGGACTCTCTCTCTGGCCACCTCGTGTTGCCGGTAACACGTCTTCTCCCTACTCCATGGTTACAAATGCGTCGCCCACCTCCACTGCCAAGATCAGCTCAACGTAGAGGAATGTCCCGACGCTGTTGGTCAGCTTGAACTTGCAGAACGGTGTGGATGGCAACAGTGTGATTCTGCTCGGGACGTCCTCAAGCAGAGCAGCGCTGGCTGCTGTCATCAGCCCCTGGAGCCAGAAGGCAGTTTTCTGCACGTCAAGGTACGAGCCGGTGCAGAGGGTTTGTAGGAGGTTGGCTTCCTGCCTGGTCATCAGCTCGTCCTCAGGGTCGTGGAGGAAGCAGAGCATGTCCCCCAGCCGCTGACGCCTTAGGCACGTGCACTCCAGAGTGACACGCAGGCGGCAGTCCCTCACCAGCTTGTCCCCTTTGCTGTCCCGCTCGAGGTGGAAGGAGTGCCCAGGGGGTGGCTTCAGGGGCACAAGCAGGCGATAGACAAAGTCTTCACCGGGAGTCTGGCCTCCTGCAAAGCCACCCAAGCTGACAGCTGGCTGCAGCCATGGCATGAAGCTGTTGCTGGAGAGGATACGGCAGGAACAGAGGAGGTCATTCACGAGCTCTTCCACCATCGTGCCTACTCCTTCTTCCCTGTCTGGCAGGGGGCACAATGGGTGCTCGTCCAGAAATCGGCATATATCTAATGGCTCGTCATCTTCTTCCTCCCCCTCCTCTACTTCTTTCTCCTCATGGCTTCTTTTTCTCAGCCACCAGCAGAGCCCAAAGAGCAGCACTAGGACTCCACCGACCGCCCAGAACTGCCAATGCTGCAAGGCAGCCAAGAGCAGGGCTCCCGGGGCAGAGCTGCTCTGCTCCTGGCTCCTCTGCTCCAGCTCCTCCATCAGCCGAGCCATCTCCTGGTTGAGATACTCCTCGCGGAGCCGCATGCGCTTGCGCGTTGTCTCATCCAGCCCATCGCCGGCCCTCGACAGGAGCTGGAAGATGCTCAGCACGAGCAAGGTGTGGACCATTGCTGCAACCGTAGCCTGCAGGAGGAGGGAGAGAAGGGGTTCAGTGGGGCTGGGAGGGAGGGAGCTGGGGGCAGGGGGAGACGGGCCGGGAGCCGCANGGCCGGGCCCGGAAGCCGGAGGGAGCTGGGGGCAGGGAGGAGAGGGGCCAAGGCGGCGCGGAGGCAGCAAGGCCTGTTCCCAGCCCTGCCGGTGGTGGCACCGTGCTTGGCCCAAGGCGCTCCCGCCAGCGGCTGGGCCCTCCATGCCCAGTGGGTGACAACCCACCCCCCCGGGGGGCGGCGTTTCTGCCCCGGCCCTGCTCCAGCCCAGCCTCCCCCCGCAGGCCCACTCACCGCTGGCCCAGGCCCTACTGGGGCAGCTGCCTGCTGTCAGCTTCACAGCCACCACCACTGGGACGCCCCCATTGTGACGCGTCCCC
>VXAK01006427.1:0-19604 GCA_013399435.1 Arenaria interpres | reverse complement strand
ACCCAGAGCAACACCGGGTTTTGTTTCACCTCTCACAAACGTGCAGATTTGCTTTCTGTGAGAGGAAAGGGCAGCAGGGTCCATTTTGGGGAGGGGGATCCCCGCGGGGGGTGCAGCGCGGGGACGGGGCGGCCCGGGGGTCCCCAGCAGGAATCCCGGGGCTGCAGCCGCAATCGGCGCAGGGCTCAGCGGTTTTACCCATGTTATTGGCAACAGCACACAACAAGATAAGGGTTTTTCTACCCAAAAAAACCGAACAAGCAAGCAAACAAAAGCTATTGGTTTGCTTGTTTGTTCAAAAAAAAAAAACCCCACCAACATTCCTGCAGCGCAGTAATTGACACAGTGACAGAATTTTACTCCTTTGTGTCGACAGACCTTTGTAGTATTTTTTCCCTCTATGGATATAGATTTTTACATACGTAGCTATAGTGATTATTGAACTTTTTTTATTCTTACTGCTTTTTTCCCTTTGAGGTACAGGTTCTCTGCCTGGAAACCTGTTGCGGGAGCTTACCTGAGCTTCCCTCACAAAGGGATTCGTCAAGCTTTTAGAATTAACATTAGCCATGTTTTACTTTTTAGGAAAACACAGACACTTCCACAATCTAAATAAATAAGAATGAAATTACTATTTTTAATCTTCCACTTCAGTACTGTAAAATTGCAGAATTCTTGAATATTTTCATTATCTGCAGCTATAAAAGATCGCAATAGTTTTAATTACAAAGAAGTATTTTTTTAAATGATTCAGTAATGCCCTTTTGTATTTTATTGAGGTTCTCTACTGCTTATATGAACAGCTCTAAGGTGCATAGAGGTAGGCGCGGGCAATATTCAGCGTAAGTATCGTAGTGAGGTGTGGCCATTAAAAGAGATATTTGAGTTTTTGAATTTTGAGTCAAGCCTTAGCCTTTGTTTTGCTGCTGTGCTGCCGCTGGTGACGGTGTTGCCACTGTGGGATGCGTAGGTTTGTGCTGGACGTTGGCTCTGACAGGAGGCACCTGCAGCACTGAAATTGTCCTTTGGTGTGTTTATGGCTCTCGGCAAAACAAGTTTGTGGTGGGGCCTGACTCACCTGGTGCTGGCGGAGCAGCGGGATGTTCTGCGGGAACGCGGGTGTTGATAATTATGCTCCGGGGTAACGAGTGGGTGGGTTCCACTGGTCCTTACTGTGGGGCGAAGGCGTGTGAACCCCGAGCCCCAGACGCTGCTGGAGGTGGGTCCAACCCAGCGGCTCCTGCTGCCGTCGTGTGGCCGGTGCTCCTGGGGGCTCAGGCCCCAGGAACAGCGAGAGCCCCAGGCACAAGTCCTGTGTCTGAGTTGCCTTCTGCTCACCCAGAAGCCACACCGTGGTCCTACCCGTGTTTCCGTGTCCCGCAGAGAACCTGTTCCCTTACCGTGGCAGTACTGAGTTGTAGTGGGTGGGTGCTTAATGTAAGTAGTGGGTTTTTAGATTTCATGGTTCCTTGACTAAATATTAAAGTGTTATTATTATATACAAATAAATTCATAGTATTTTCATACTTCATTTATTTAAAATAAAAGTTTTAAGAGTTCAGTTTGGACCCTTCCAGAATGAAGCTTGGAAGTTTTTATCCTGGAATGCACATACACGTCATTGATCCCTTTTCCTTGTGCTCATGGTGCTCAAATTATGCCGGAGGCACCTGGGAGGCATCCAGCCAGTCTACTGGGTTTTTTTTAATTATTTTGAGAGAGTTCTTGCCATTCTCCGTTCAACCCATCAGATGTAACTACATCATTTCTAGTTTCTACATGATTCAGATGTGGTTTCCCACCTAACTTGGGAGTTCCTCGTGCTAGGGAAGGAATAGTTTTCACTGGCACGCGTGCAACCGCTTACGCTGCCTGCAGCTGCCCGTCATGTGCGGTGTCTTCTCCAAAGGTCCTCCTCAAAAATGCCCTTCCCCTTGAGGGCTGCTCGGGGGGGGATGGAGTTCACCCCACGGGGAGCGGCACCGGCGGGGGCTCCGGCCGGCGGTGCGGTGCCGTGCAGGGCTGTCGGTGTGCGCTTGGCAACCGACTCTGCAGGCAGGGGGTCTGCCCCATGGGGGGGTGCAAAAATATGTCACTGAGTAACCGACTGTCTCGGCTACAGCTTGTGACGGTGCTATTTCTCAGTATTTCAGTTGACTATTTAAACAAACTTATTTGACTCCGGAAGAGCTGTCCCCTGTCGCTGCCCTCAGTGCGGCTGTGCTAAAGGCTCGTGTTGCTGTTCTTTTCCTCCTTCCTAAAATCCAGGATGGTGATTTAGCTGATTTCCACTCCCCAGGGGACTGACTGCTGAGCGAGACAGACGCTACTTCTGTGCTCCTGATGAGGCCTCTCTCTTTGGGAAGCTGTAGCTCCGGGCACCAAACCATGTTCCATGGGGCACCGCTCAACTCCCTGGTGCTGGCTGTAAACCTCACTCACCCAACACCACTTGTTGTCCATCAGCTCGTTTTCAAAGCACTTCCTCCTTTCCCTTCTCCCAAAATAGCTTCTCAATTTGTTTTACTTATCCCTTATTTGCAATTCTCTTCCCAAACTTAGAGGGCGACAAAATTTGTCAGAAACCGTGCCAAGTCTGTCACTGCAGTTAATTTGTTTTTGAGAAACCATGCAGAGGATCATCTGCTTCTCGTTTTGACTTCACAAGCAGGCTGAAGACTTAGGCTTTCTTTGGGCAACAGCCTTCTTTCTGCCTTGTTCAACACGTTCAGTTCTCTTGCTAGGGGTTGTGCTTGTACAGAAATAATGCGGAACCTGAACTGCACTTAATTCCTGTCAGCCAGAAACACAGGCGTAGAGGAGCAATTCAATGGGTTCGTGCTTCCTGCTTAGACTAAATGTGCTCTGAGAGCCCAGGAAAATGAAGTGTAACGATTCCTTGAGAAAATCCATTGGTTTTGGGTTCATGAGAACTTTTCTGATTCTGAACTGTCCTGGGTGGAGATGGACTTTCAAATATCAACATCAGCCTTGAACATCTCCTGTCTGGTGCATCCCTGCAGCTCTGAACGGTACCGCTGCATCTCCGCGTACAAATCTGCGGGTCAGATTTGTGTAATACCAAGTTCTTTGTGATTTGGAACATTTCTCAGCAATTCATTTTGTTGGCCGCCCAAAAGTACTGGCTGGAAAAAAATGATGATGTGCATAATGGAGTTTTCTAAAAAATCCAGCAGCTTTTATATATTGTATACAATTCTGTATACAGTCCTGACCAGCTCGGTAGCAGGTTGGAATATGCAGAATTTTAACAAAAAATATTTTGGAACTCAGTTTGTCAAAATCAGCATCTGCAATGTCTGATGTCTTGATTAAACTTGTGTCCAGTTGTCAGAGACTTCCAGAACATTTAGCTTACGTGCATGTTCCGATGGCACACACAATTTCTTGAAAGAGACTCTGGAAAGGCTGAAACTTATTCCTTAAATAATTTATTCCTCCTGCGGATCTGTCTGCTGTTCTCAAAGTATTGGTGGCATTTTAAATCCAGAACACCACAAGGAAGGGGGAGGAATGTGTTCCGAACTAGAACACACATTTTTTTAACAGGTATTGCTCTAATTAAGAGAGGGAGGGAGAGGATTCCTTCCCTTTCCTTCATACTGAAATCCATGTGAAGTCGCTGGGGCAGAACTCGTCGCTGAGTCTGTGCTCAGCTTTCGAGTCATCCAGACCCAACTTTGCAGACCAACCCTGTGTCGCCTTCTACGCGCTTCTTTTTCCTCTCGGGGAACTCTGATTAGCACCGGATGCTCCACAGTTGGTGGGATTTGTTCCTGCCTTCATTTGTAAATGGTGGTGAGAAACCCACGCGAACGGGCTGCTTCCTTAAATGATACCTTAAATATTTTTAGGAGGGTGCACGTAGTTGGTCAACTCAAAGCGTGTATTTCTCTGAGCTGGCCCTGGCCGACTTTGAGTACTTTCTTAAGGTGTCTCTGCCTTCTGTTTGTTGTGTCTTTATACATCGGGTAAAGAAAAAACCCTTCCATTAGTTTAGTTTATTTGACAATATTTCAGTTGAGGATCAGAGTAGCCTGTTGATACCTCTTCTGTTGCACATAAAGCTGTGGTTTCAAAAGGAAGTTTCAGGGTTGTATTTACTGTGTGGGTGGTAGGTATTAATGCAGAGTTGTTCCTTTTTCTTACAAAGTTTTATGAACTGTAGTGCAGACTTAGCTTATGTGTATGTTCCGATGGCACACACAATTTCTTGAAGCCTGTGTAGGAACTTTAGGTAGGTTGTTCCACACCTGAACAGTCTCTCCCACCTTCAGAAGGTGTGACTGTGACCGTGAGGAGCCGGAAGCCCAAAATACAACTGCCCTTTCTTGTGTGTTCCCCATGAAATTTACCATTTCTCTTTCTTTACTGAGGCAGAGTTGTTGGAAATAAACTACAGGTGCCAGCCCTGTGCATGTTAAGCTGCTTTTTCACATAATTTGACATCTCTTTAGTAGTCCCTGAGTTTAAGTATCTCAGCCAGAGCTCTGACAGGACAGACTCCTCTGAAGATGTGTAGCTAAAGGCAGCCAATGACAGCCAAAGGTAAGTGCCATTTTCTTTCTCTCAGAGTCCCTTAATAATCAAGATTTCTTACTAAAGAATAAAGACTGGCAATGTGCCATCTTCTTACTTGTATAGCTTTGTCTTTTTCCTCTTCCTATTTTAATTCTTATTTCCTTGGGCTTTTTTGATTGGTGCTGGGTGTTGTTTTCAATATCTCTTTTTGGTTTTCAGTTTGTGGTTGTTCTGGGTTTTTTGTTGTTGTTTTGCTTTTGGTTTTGTTTTTCTTTTTTAAAATTTCCTGGAAGAAAGTTTTGGGGTTTTTTTCCTGGAAGTTAGTTTGGTTGGGTTTTTTTAAGCTTTCAGGCTGAAGCTACAAAAGAAACCAAGGATGAAAGCATATATTATGATGAAAAATGTGTGAAAATGGAGTACAAAACATAGAAAAAAAATTGTTTCCAACATTCATTCTTATAAAAAGGATATCTAAATTCAAGTTTCTAAGTCTATACACATGATTTCACCTAATAAAATAATCTTACGCTTAAAGGCATGAAACTTCAGTATCTTTCAGTCAGATGGAAATGTCTCACTACTAGACTGCTAAAGGAAAGTAAGGTTTCTTGGGGTGGGACTCCAAAAAAGTGTTGTGTGCCTTAAAATGAAAATTGCTGTAGCTTGTTCCACTTGAGCTGTTCTAAAAATTCAATGCTTCTTTTTAAAATACTTTTCCTCCGTTTCTCATTTTTCTATTAGATTATTGTAACTATGCATGAGATGATGATATATATGTTATGTTCTCCGCGTTTTCCTCCTCTGTATTCCCATTTATATTTTCTCAACTAATTGATACGTCCATCTTTCTGCTTCGTAACATACTTTATTTGACTTCTGTGTGGAGCCTTTTGGCGACGAAGAAAACAGATCAATCAGAAGTTCTCTCATGAAAGCAGGACTGTGTGATACTATTAGTTTTTCCTTCCCTTCCTCCTCCGCCTCTCGCTGCAGCAGATTCTTGGAAGACAGAGAGATGCCACCTTCACAGAGCCCACTAAAACTGAATTTGGAGTCGGCCCTTCAGTCCAAGGCTCAGCCAACTGCGAGCTGCCCTGCGGCGCTCTCTGCTCTTCTTTTCACAGATGGTCAATGTCTCTGTTCCTTTTTCTGGTAGGATACTGAGATATTTGCTCTCGCTGAGGACCAGACTGTTGCTGTTGGTGGCTTTGTCAGAAGTAAGTGTTCCTATTTTGCGTTCACCTTGTCGCCAGAGCCAGTTCACCACCTTGCCATCTGCCTCTCGGAGATCCTCCGCAGCTTGCTGGTCTTCCTGCTCTGCGTCAGAAGGGGAAGAGGCGAGGTGTGCCCGTTCATCTCAGTGTGCCGCTGTGTTCCTGATAACTTGGGACCTCCCTTTGCTCATGTGATACCAGAGAGAAAACTAATTACATCAGCATTGCTCCAAAATTATAAAAAAACAAGAACAAACAAAACCCAAAAACTAAAAGGCAATTACTTTAACTGTTTCCCAATGTAATATTCTACAGACAAGGATTTTTTAATACAGAGGAGCACTGTTTGCTCCTAAGACACCAGAATCTTTTTTTGAATTCTTTTTCTGACCCGCCTTCTGTGAAATCATCCCCTGGTGTTCCCTCCCAAGCGTTACATTCTCAGAGTAGAATGATCAACAGAACATTGGAATTCACCAACTGATACAGGATCCAACCTCTTTGTATCTGTTGAAACTGCTCCTCTTGGACTCAAAAGGATGCCTTGGACTTGCATCACCCTCGAGTCCATGGTGACTTAAAATTTGTCTCATGACAGCCAGAGGTTTTCTCTCATGACAGCCAGAGGTTTTCTCTCAATCACCAGGAGGACCAGAGAAGCCACCTACCCTGAGCTAAGGATTTCAAAGCAATTCTAAACTTTTTTGTTAGCTGAGCTTTGCTGAGGTGGCTGTGTTTTGCTTTTCCAAGTCAGAATAGCCCATCACCATCACAGTGTTATTTGCTGCTGATGCAGTTCTTGAGACATTGGCGAGTCTTCACTGAATGTCTGGAAATTGAGAATGCCAATATGGTTAGAATAAATATCAGTATGGTTAGAATAAATATCAGTTTCTTTACACCCGGAGTCAAAATCAGCCAGTATATAGTGCTTTAAAACAACCTTTTCTGTCGACAGCCTGAACAACAGGAGGAAGCTTTCCACACCTTTCAAGTTTTTGACTTTACAGAAACCTGCCCCAGTCTGGTTAGGGAATGAGAGAGATGGTGGTTCACATCCCTCTCTGCCCACTTATCACTGGGACATGTTTTTTTCTTCTCTGAAAGCCCCTCGGTGACCCGTGGAAATTCATGGCTGGGGGAGGTGGTGTGAGCGGCATTTTGCAGAAAAGAGCTTCTCTTCACAGCAGCACGTTGGATTGCTTTGCTTTCAATAAAAGAGAAATGACCGGTCACTACTGTGAAAAAAAAAACCAAACCCAACAAAACTAAGGCCACAGCCTTAAGACGCTTTGTAAGAGAGCTGTGCTTCGTAGCACGAGAGGTCAATTCCTACCTCTCTTTTTATCAAATCCCGGTCACGAGAGGGCCTGTTGCTGCAGAAGGGCAGTTTCTCTCAGCTGGGAGGGAGACTCAACTCATTTGCCGGCACTTTCCCGCTGAGAACACGCCTTGGGGAGGCTGAAAAGTTACAAGATTCTTTCATCTACAGCTTTTTTCAGGTATGGGCTGTGAACCAGTGCTCTGTTACCTGGAGAACTGCTGTGAGAGAGAGATTGCTGCTTCGTGGGCCTTACAACTTTTGTTTTTATCTTCAGAGTAGTTTATGGGGAAGGGGCCACTGCCCTGTTTTTTCTTAAGAGAAACAAGCAATGGATTTGACCTGGGGGGTGTTGGTGGATGAAAAGCTGGACGTGAGCTGGGAAGGTGTGCTGCTGGGAAAGCCAACTGCATCCTGTGCTGCATCAAAAGCAGTGTGGGCAGCAGGTCCAGGCAGGTGACTCTGCCCCCCGACTCCGGGCTGGTGAACATGTTCATCTTCAGACACCTGCTGTCAAGGTGTGAGTCTTTACAAACAAGTTTTGTTCGTGAACAAGCAAAGCCCCTTGCAGGTACAATGTCTTGGTAACCCGTACAACTCTACTGCTAGCAAATTGGCTGTCACAAATGGGGTAATCTTGTCTGCAGAGCATTTTTTTTTTTTTTAAATTATGACTTTTAATATGTTTGTGCATTGCAGCATATCCATCAACGTTTACTGACTGCGAGGCTGTAACTACCATCCAAAACAAAGGCTGAGTCTGACAGTTTTCACAAGCCTTTTAGGACAAGATTTATGAGTCACTGTCTTGCCCCTGCTTTCTCTTCCTTCTCACAGCTGGCTGTGATCATAAGGAGACTTTTGTACTTACCTAAAATAGGATTTTCAGATTTTTTTTCCCACCAGGAACAGAAGGCACTTATTAATCATTTCTTTGCTGCCCCTGTGGAGAAATGAGAGTTTAAACCTTTGGGTGAAGTCGTAGTTTCATGCTTTGGACTGGCTCTCCAAGGACCTGCCCTTTTCCTTGGGAGAAGATCACTCCCGGTACCGGGTTCCGCACTCTGGCCAATGCTGCGGGACAAGCTGATGCAGATTCTGAGGACTGCTGAGAACACACAGCCAGTTTTCCTCTCTGAAACTGTCTCTCAATTCTATCCTGATATGTGTGTAATCCTGTAACAGGCTGCCTTTGAACCGTACTTGTTGATGTTTGTCAAGATGCAGCTTCACTCAGAAACATGCAAATTCTTCTTCCAAACTATTACACTATTGGGTGACTGGAAATGAACACACTCGTGACTTCCACAAAAAACCCAAATTTCTTCACTACAAATATAAAAGCTACTGCCATTGGAAAAGAGTCACCACAGCTGCATCTGTTCAGGCTACCACAACTAGTTGATGGCCACTGACCATACGGGAATGTTTTCTACACGTGCCTGGGGGCTGCTAGAACAGCTCTGACACGACAGCATTACACAGATGGATGAACAGCAACGTTTTACATCACTAAGCATTTGTCCTTAATGTCTTATACTGGTGTCTCATCTTCCTAATGGGAGTCTGTATTTCATTTACTGGTGCCTATTTGTATCTCTTTCTATCAAATATTCAAACTCTTTTAACACTTCTCTAAACCATTGTACAAGTAAGCTGGGTTTAAGATAGGAGAGTAGTGCAGGTGCACATGAACAGTCACAGTGGCACGCAGCAGCACCAGTGCTCTGTGTCTCAATCACTTCACAGCAGAAACTAATAAACTCACTTCTTTTTATTACAATTTTTATTTTGTTTATCACAATTGTTAAGTTACAAAAATAACTTCATCCATAATGATGTTAAATATTAAATACAAAGGCAAAACAGTTGTGCAATGCTCTCAAAATTGAATCAAATTTTTTACACATTTGAGATGGGCAAAGTAGATGAACCAGAAGGAGTTTTTTAGGACTGTTGGTCTGCACGTGCCAACAATATTTAGTTCTTGTTGACTTGACGACACATGGAAAGCAAACTGCACGTTAAGGAACTGAATCGCATCTAGGCAAGACTGAAAGCAGTGAAGGGTTATGTGCTGATTAAGAAGAAGTAGCACATTCCATTTTAAGTACATCAATGATTATTTTAAAAAATGAAACCGACCCAGCTACTGTTTGGAAGGGCACAGCAGCTGAGAAATGCTGTTCACGCGTCTTCCACATCTGCTACCATTGCCTCAATTGCACTCCAGTCCAGTTTGCTGAGGATACTTCCCGTGCTCTCAGAAACACCATCCATGTCGATCATGCCGAGAGGAGACAAACTCACAGGATGTGGTGCAGAGGCCTGTTGGTGGAAAGGGAGATGAGCTGAATCATCACGTATCATTCCTGGACAAGCCGTCTGTGTAGGCAGTAGAAATGATCTCGCCCTTTTCAAACATGTCCTAATCAAGTTACATATCTGATTATTCTGCAACAAATTAAATTTATTTTCCTGTTTATGCGCTTCCACTAGCGCCTACTGCCTGGACAGGCAACATGCCTACACGGTTGTTATAAAAAACATTCATTTCCAAGGCTCACAGGAATGACTTTGCTTGTAAAGACAAAATGTAGTTCTGTTGAATCACCATCATGTTTGTCCCTCTGCATCTATCCCACCCACGTGTTTTGGATTGAGAACTACATTTCACATAAAGCAGAAGTAAACAAAGTGTTAAATGGCAGGTATCAAATCATTCCTAGAATAAGCAGACATCCTACCTGAAACAAGGAGTCATGAGTATCTTGAAGTATCCTTTGGATATCATCAGGCACAGTCCAAGGACTTACTATGTCTCGATCAGCCTCTTGATCAACCTCTTCTGTCTGAACTGCAGCAGCAACACGTGGTGGCTTTTGTTTTGATGTTCTGCTGACTCCGTGCTCAGCAGCTGAGGAGAAAACAAGTCAACCACAGCACTGTAACGTTTCTTGCTGTTTTCTTCTGAACGTCTTGAAACCTCTCCAAGAACAGAAGCTCTAAGTTCTAAGAACTGAAGCTGTGTGTAAACACACGTGAGAGCAGCACGCCCTGCTATCTTGAACTGATGTGAGGTCATGGCACAAAAAATGCTGCTCGTCCCTTCCAATATCCACTCTGAACTCTCCCCAGGGCAGAAGAAGAAGGGGAGCAGGACTATCACGGTGCCTATAGCATCCATGTCCTGCAGAATCATAGAATCGCCTGGGTTGAAAGGGACCTTTTCAGATCACCTAGTCCAACCATCAACCTAACACTGATAAAACCCATCACTAAACCATGTCACTAAGCATTATGTCTACCTGTCTTTTAAATACTGCCAGGAATGGTGACCCAACTGTAGTGCAGTCCCAAAAAGAGAAAAAAAGATTGTTATTTTTATTCTTCTAAGCTAATGATGTGTCTGAGGCCTGTGTTGCATAAATTCTACCCTGCATGTATTCTGAAATGTGTTTCTCTGTGTCTTATTTTTTCCCTGTATTATGTGGCTGAACAGCACCATGTCATTGCTCTTTGTAACTTACAGGGTCTTGAATTAACGGGACAGTTTGCAGCACTTCTCATTTTTCCTCTGGAAGTACTTTTCTGTAGGACCATACAGGCACTTCCTGGAAGGACAAAGAAAGCACTTCCCCTGTTAGGTGCAGCACATCAAAACTACTCACAAGATGTTTCAAATTTTCATCTATGAGGTTGCTTCCTGGATTACACAGTACTCTTGCTGTGCCAAATTAAGCTACTTTGGATTTAGAAAGAGATGATAAGGAAAGGTAACTCTCATCATTTAACAGGCCAATGACAGCACAGTTGCAAATGCCTCAGGACAGGAAACCTCCAGGACTGTGTGACTTTTGACACAGGTGTTAAAGCTCCTCCCTCCCAAAATCTGGTAGGAACTTGAAGATTATCCTCAGTATGTGCCTTCATTATGAAAGTTCTGTTCTTACCCCTGGACTGTGTTAAACCAAGAGTTGGGGTGAAACGGTGTACTTTTTGTCCAAAGCTGGGTTTGGAAGCAATTCTGCTCCTTTCTGATGGAAAAGGACTGTTCAGATGCCCTCTACAACAAGAAAAAAAAAAGCAACAAGAAAGCTCAAATATTTACCACTGTCTAGCATGTACCATGTGTTGTACACACAACTTAGACATAACAGGGCTTATTCAGACAAGACAAAAAGGCCACAGAAATCACCTTCAGCCCACTTATCTGAGGATCAGCATGACATGCTGTTTGTGGGGCCAACAAGCCTCACCAGAATCAGAACTGCTGATAACCACAGCAAATAAATATCAAATTGGCTTTACAAACAGCCAGTCTAGGTGCAACAAAAACTTATTAGTTAAAAGTTACTGTCACTCCTAAGGTAGCTTCGTGCATGATGTTCCTTAGCACATCTGATTCTGGCAGGGCTGATATACTCAAACTGGCCTTGGACACCACCAGCAGGCTCTGTACAGCACGTGACTACATTCAGGGTAATGCTTTATCCTGGAACTTTACCTACTAAAAAGAGATGCAGAAATATTTAAGTCTGGAAGTTACAGGATTGTCTGAACTACACAGTTCCCCCTGTTACTGTGGAAAACATAAAATTCTATGTAAAAGAAGAAAAAGTATTCTGCAATATACACCTGGATTACATACACACACGTGACATTAATGCCATCAAGTAGAATAAATTTACAGATTTATAATACTCAAATACCACCACCTCTTCAAAAAGCCATAAGCGTTGAAGTACAAAAGGAAGAAAAAGTAAAATCTTAGGTAATGAAAAAAATCAAAAAGGAAGGGAGTAAATCTAGAGTTTGCTGAGCTGTAATTTAAGTGGCCTATATGCATGCATAGTAGTACTTTTATTTCTTTCTTACTTATTACTAGATGCTCTTCAGACCATTAACTATGTTGCAGGCTATAGCCCTGTTAGAACTGCTGTTGAATGGAATGGGTTAGGACATTGATTACAGCTCTGACTCTAGAGTTGGCTTATTCTGGGCTGTGAAAGGCATTTTTAAGGCTCCCTCTAAGATTTGCACTTGTGGCTGAAAGAAGACTGGTACAGGAACTTAAGAGTCCTCTGAACCAGACAAAGCATATATTTGATTCTGCCAGAATATAAAGCCTCTCTCAAGCTAATCCTATTCCAGCTAGGTACAGACTGCAGGCAAATTTGAAGTGTGGTAAAGACACCGATATATCACAGCAAGGTTAATGCTTAATGTTGTTACCCTTTAGTAGATGCCATACGCCTTTTTCTGTACTCTTGAGGTGATCTTGACCTGGACAATGTTCTATGTTCATTTGCAGGTAAAACCACTGTTTCAGACAACATTTCCTTCATCAGAGAAAGTGCCTGTGATATTCTCATACTGTGATGTTCAGATAACAGGGCTCTATGAAGAAATAATATTACATATTAACTCATGCTATCACTCATTTGATTGATGCTGGCTTGTGAACCTTGTAAGGCTACATGGTAACCAGAACAGAGGACCATAGTTTTGCAACTTCAGAGAAGATATACTAACGCTTTTAAGATCGTTAGTAAAAAGCTAAAACATTTATTAACAATGGGTTTAACGGAACAAATGAGTCAATGTTGGGGGGGAGGGGGAGTAAAACAAAGGAAAAATGGTATTTGGAAAGTGAAAGATAAAGTCAAACAATGAAACACATTCAGTTTTCTTAAATGGTAAAGCAAAGATGAATTGTGTATACTTTTGGTTGAAATGCCATTCATATCTGAAATTTCATAGACAAGATAGTTAAAACTACCACTTCTTAAGACTGGAAGATTAATATATAAATAAGAATACCACAAGTTACATGTATAGCAACTTTTTCATAGCAACTTACTTGTCTTTTTCTTCTTTTTTCTTCTGAAAGAATTTAATATCCTTTGAAGTAAGACCACAATGCTGTGCAAGAAAGTATAATAATCATTAGCTTATTCTGTATTGTGGTCTCATTCCAATTTCTCACTCACAAAATGTAGACTCATTTGATTTGAAAGTGACTGTTTAAGACATTCTCCAGAATGAAAAACAATAAGAAAGCATATGGCCCTACCAGGAAATTCAGATAATATCATCTCTACAAACTTCCAGTCTCTAAAAATACACTGAAAGTTTGCAGTTACACCTTTCATAGCTCATATGCTTAAAATATTAACATTCTTAAGGAGACGTTTTCACTGTTACACTCAAATTTTCAAATGGCCTCACCTTCAGCTTCCTAATAATCAGTGACATTCCTAACAATAACTGATTTAAAAAACAGGGCAAGGCTGCACTTTGACCTTTTTGACCTGCGTTTGCTACAGTACAATTTGAATTTTTTAAAGCTTTCTTCTAAAAAAACCAAAAAACAAACCATAAACCAAAAGCTGAGAATCCCTCCTCATCTAAGGATTTCAGGAAAAAAGCCTACAACAAAAGCATCAAGTATGTATTTATGGGTTGGCGACACAGGAGAGGGAGAAGCAGCATCTATTTTTCCTGAATCACTTCTCTCTACACATGCACAGAAGTGCAGCCGGGTTCAACTCCGAAAGACTGCTCGGGAGTTAAAACCAGTAGAGCTTGAACATGAAAGAATTTACCACCTATCCTGCATTCAAGTGATCAGTAAAAAGTTCAGGGATATATTAGCTGTTGCTGGGTCTCATCTCCTCACCTCCTCCTGGAGCTTCCCCTGACTCAGCAGTGTCTTTTTAGGTCCTGAAGGTTTCCATGTGACAAATGTGTATTTTAAGACTTAATACTGGTTGGGAAATGATTTCTAAACTACTTTTGTACCTTTTTTCCCCTTCAGTTATTTCCAGCATACTGCAGATCATAAAACACAGATCTATCAGGCCATAAATGTGTTTTTACTAATTAAACTCAAAATTAAAAAAAATGCTAGGAGGGACGGGATTGTTTGCTGAGCCCATACCGACATCAGCCTTCAACAAAAATATTCATCTGCCAACTGTCTGTAATTGCATACGCTTCTCTGTGTGTGAATGACAAGGATGGCTGCCCTCAGTATCCTGCTGCGTTCCTAGAGGATGCTGGCATCTGAACTCTACTTTTTAAACTTATGGGGGGTTTTCAAGGTGTG
Organism: Arenaria interpres; assembly: GCA_013399435.1. Taxonomy (NCBI): domain Eukaryota; kingdom Metazoa; phylum Chordata; class Aves; order Charadriiformes; family Scolopacidae; genus Arenaria; species Arenaria interpres. Next base: position 5,416 of record VXAK01006427.1, on the reverse strand, counting down.
AGTGGGAAGATGAAACAAGATGTAAACACAGCTTTACAGCTCCTGTAGTCATCACTCTCTGAATGTCAGATATATATCCATTACACTCAGGGGACTGTACTTCCTGAATCTAGAGCTGAAGTCATAATTGCCACCTGCAGCCAGTTGTCATTACTGCAGCCTGAGAAGAACACTAGTATATTTGCTTACTGATCACTCCTGATACAATTATGGCCAGTTCTGGTAAAATAAAATATATAAAGCCCCAACATTAAAATAGGAAAAAAATCACTGACAGCCTTTACATTATCTAACCTGAACAATCAACACTTGTACCATACATAACAGCTACTCCTTCAAGATGCCCTTACCACATTCTTTCTTGGATTGAATGGATTACGCTCTTTCTGTCTTTGTTCATCCAGTTTCTTCAAATATTCTCTCATTCTTTCTTTTTGCTTTCTTTTCATCCATGCTTGTATCTCTCTCTTCTCCTTTTCTGTTTTTTGAGAATGTCCAGCAACAGAACCATGAGCCCTGAGAGCAGATGTAAATGGGAAATAATCTAGCACATCCTTTAAAATGCAAACAATGGCAGCTACACATGATATAATAAAAATAATGCAATCCCTTTAAAACTCTGACTCAGATGAAAGCGTAAGTAATGAACAACGGGGAAATTTTCTTCTGCAAAATTTTATTTCATAAAATCCTGGCACACAAGTAATTTCCAAGAAGTTTCCTAAAATTTTTTGGCCCCCAGACAATAGGGCCAAAACTTTAAATGTGGGTGATCTGCTATGGTTTTTATAAGTTAACTGGCACAGAAAAAACTGGAAGGCATTTTGCTTTGATCTTTCTTTTTCAAGTGTGTATGGTATAAATACCTAAGAAAAGAAAAAAAGACCAATGAGATTCTATCATCCTTTTAGTTCCGTCTCCTCAACCTATGAGGTCCTTCACAAATCTATCTATACAAAGAAGTTTTAAAAACACTTAACTTGCAATACTAACAACAGAAAATTGCAGCCAGTAAGAAATGATAACATAACTTCATCTTTAAAGTTCTTCAGAAATATTTACTAATTCACCTTGCAATAGTCTTTAAAGTAAGCATCTGGGTAATAAATACTTTCTTCACAGTAAAACCAAAAGCACTGACCTAAAATTTAACTATGAGCTTTCCCAAGAGAAGTGTTTCAATTTTAAATGGCTTGTTTTTCACAGCCCATTTTGAAACTTCTCTCATTTTCAAGAATGGGAGGCACTAACAATTCCAGAATCACCAGAAGATAGGTGTGTAGCAAGGTAAGATTATTTCTAGTAGCTGCAGTTCAACAGAAAGCTTATAGACGGAAGTATTAAAGCCTTCAAGGGTTTAAAAGAACTTTGACTCATTTTGAAAGTGATTTACTTTACGGAAAGGGAAGTGTTGTTATTAGGAGTATTCACAGTTATATGTGAAAATAACTGTGTGAAATTGAGTTCTTTTGAGGTCTTTGGTCAAGCTGGATTAAATAGTACTTGAATATATTTCTGAAATTTTCAGTAATTTTGAAAATATTCACATAATTGCACAAAACGGTCCAGCTAGAGACATTTATATGTCAATGTAGTCATTAGTAATGTGTTTGGAATTCTCAAAGGATCACAAGGATGTTATGATCTGTGCACAGATTTACGTTTGAAGCTCTTGGGTTCCTTTTACAATTCGAATAAATGTTAGAAAAAGTAAACCAGAGCACTACACTCTACTTAAATGAGTCACTGGAACATCCTGAAACAGGTATCTTAAATTGGTGTGAAGCATTTCACCAAGCCAACTGACTGTCTGGCATCCTGAACAGCTGTATTTTTGCCTTGTAATCAACTGGTATTACAAATAGAAGCAGGAAACAGCTGTAATTTCAAGCTATCCCAGGAAAGAGCACAGCTGATTTTATAACTGACAGTCACAAAGGTGTAGAAATCTCCAGCAGGTAGGAGAGCATGACAAGCTGGAGTTTGTGGCTGGAAGCTTGTGAAGCTGTTTGTCACTGACAGGAAATGTCAGTTGTCTTTCAGAACAGCTTTAGAAGGTTTCAGTCCCCTTGGTTGAACTGAATATGTGTATATAGACTTGTGCTCCAGACTATACCTGGCACAAGAACAAACAAGCAAGTAGGAAGGAAAGAATTTTAAAACAAAAATAATAAAAACCTAATTAGCACATTTGACAGTAATGGCCAGTAAACTAGTGGCTATTAAACAGTTCTAATACTAGTCCCATTCACATCAACTCAAATCACATGCTCTCTTCCATTGCTTATGGGGTATGAGCTATGAGAAGAGTAACCCGGTTAAAATCATTTAGCTAACACATAATAAAAAACATCCATGGTATTACCTAGAGATTTTCTTAGCTTGCATTTTTGTTAAGCCCAGCTCCGACAGAGAGACATCACCTCCTGCTACAAGATCACTAATGATGTCAGTAACACCACTCAGACCAGTAATTTGCAGGGAATCTTCTAAAGAGCTTAAAGTTAGACGGAGGAAAAAAAAATATGTCACTAATTTACAGCAGAACATGCCTGTAAGAACAAGCTAAAATCCTTCCTTTTATGCTTAAAACAAGAATATTCAGGTTGTTTTACCAAAAGCCTTTGGACTGAAGTTTCTTTCCCCTACATCTCGGTGTGTTAGTGCACACGAGCAATACCTGGATAATGTGTGTAGATGCACTGTCTTAAAAAAGTTACTAGCCGTCACCTTAGCTTTGCTGTCACCATGTACACTTTACCCAACTTTGTAGGTCCCCAGTGTGAATGGGACAGAATGAGCGAGACCTGACACCTGACACCAAACACTGAGGGTATTGCAGCAAAGAGGCCTTGAATCAACCATCCAGAAATACAGCCCCGTCCCCAGCTGAAGTGCCTGAGCTCCACTGGGGTGCATTTGGCTGGCCCAGAGGAGGCTGAGCTTGGCAGCCCAGAAAGCCAGGAGCGCCCACAGGGGTTTTACTGCTGCACATGCAGAGCTAAGGCTGTGGGATACTGCCAGTTTCAGGAACACCAACTCTCAATGACCTGCTGAGCAAAAATCAGTGTGACAGAGAGAAAAGTTTTACCTAAATTCTGCCCATTCCTTTCCTCTCTTTTCTATAGAATGGTTTGGGTTGGAAGGAACCTTAAAGATCATCGAGTTCCATGCCTCTGTTGCTCTCAATAATCTCACGTAGTTTATGATTACAAGCTGCAGTTGCTTCAAGTTACTCCTTTGGGTAAAAATCACCATCTGCTACGGTTTATTACCTCTCACCCATCCTCAAGGTTATGTAATCACTTCCTAACCTACTTCAGTCACAAAGCAGTTTCACTTAAAATACTTTAAGAAACTTAACCATTCAGTTTAATGTTATGCTTGAAGCAAAACAATACAGGGTGGGTAACTGAGNTTAAAGATCATCGAGTTCCATGCCTCTGTTGCTCTCAATAATCTCACGTAGTTTATGATTACAAGCTGCAGTTGCTTCAAGTTACTCCTTTGGGTAAAAATCACCATCTGCTACGGTTTATTACCTCTCACCCATCCTCAAGGTTATGTAATCATTCTCTAATCTGCTTCAGTCACAACAAGCAGTTTCACTTAATATATTTTTAAAATAAACTAAACCATTCAGTTGACTGGTATATTTCAGGGAAAACTTAATAAAGGTGGGTAACTGAACAGAATGACCAGGAAGAAAGGGAAGCCAGCTACTCTTTTCTATTGCGCAGCTGGATCCAGAAGACTAACAGCAGCTAACAGTAAAAAATATGTATGTTAGACCATTTTATTTAATGCATAAGATCATTCCAGCTTTGAAATCTTCAGTCTGCTGTTTTACACAGTTCATATGGTAAAACTTCAAAATCTTTCTGGTGATAGCTGGCCTCAGTAGATGACTACTGGCAGCAACTACAAGTACTTGCTTGAAAACAGTGCTTTGCAAATAGAAGAAATAACAAATGCACTAAGACAACAGCACCTTCTACATTAACAGCTCTGTAACTTTTAACCAGAAAGCAACTTTGGATGCTTCTGCGGCTTTTGCATGAAGTAAATATAACAGGCACTACCAAAACCAGAGTAAATCCCAGAAATTTACTAATTTATTAATAACAAAGGCTTTAGTTCCGTTTGAAAATGAATACCTAGATTTTTATGTAATGTCAGTTCCACCTTGGCAGTCCCCTTTTTGGTATGAATTTAAACTGAACAAATTTTCAATAAAACTAATGTCAAAATACATACCTATCACATAGGTCTCCACATACATGAATACCTGAAACAGAAACAGTCTTTGTTAATAAAAGGCTTGCATTTGTACACAAACTAATAATTACACACCTTAAACAGCCTGTGGGATAAAATACAGAAATACATCAATCTGAATATGTTGACACTAAAAATAAATCAATATTGTATATAGGCTTAATGACTTGTTAGAGAGCATGTCACTGACTTCCTGGTCACTACAGAGTTTTCAGAGAACATTATTTAACAGGTCCTTGACTGACATTGATAGTTCTGCTAGGAAGGTAAGATCACTGTTGTCAGCCTTCTGCCACTATCGGACTAAGCTTATCAGTTCCAACTAACTGGAAATTATCTCTTCCAATTAACTATACAGCATTTTATGGAAATTTAACAATTACCACTTACTTGAAGAAGCCAGGCTATGAACTCCTGGAATTCAGGAAATGTGGCTAAAGAGCAGTATGGCTGTTTTGGAATGAAGAGCACTATTATCCTCCCTAAACTAATCTGTACTCTCAAGGAATTATAGTTGCTACTTAGTATTACCTACAGTTTTCTTAGCTTGCAAGTAACAAGTTTATACTTAAAGAGAAAACTGTAAGTGTATTACTGTTTATAAAATTTATCTGGATGCACATGCTATTTAAGATTCATTTCTGCTGTATGCAGACACAGGAATCACATTTTAACACCTTTTAAGATAGATTGCTGCAAATGTGACTGTCAAATGCATGTTCATGCTCATACAAAGCATGTATCATTTTTAGAAGCTTGAATACAAGCAATGCAGGCAATATGCAGACACTCTGCCTTTTTAAACACAGACAACAGGTTGCTTGCATAGTGATTTTTCCTCCTCCTTTTAATGCTACTGCAGTCTTCATAATTGCAAAAATCAATTTACTATCAGTTTGCAAAATGAAATGAGATGTCATAAAATAATGCTTTAGGACACAGCCAGTAGTTACTGCATAGTGATATAAAGCAATTTATTTTGTTGATGTAGATTGAATATAATTGAGATCTCACCTCTCTAGGACACAGGAGGATAACAGAGATGATGAAGACAGCTTTGGGAGGAAGCTATCCTGTGTCACTGTGCCTATTTATGTTCATGTAACTAAATAATAACAAACCAACACAGTGATGGGTT